>JANHFL010010205.1:134032-152504 GCA_032468155.1 Oxyrhabdium leporinum | reverse complement strand
AATCTGGGGGCTCTAGGTAACATATAATAGATAAACTCAAAAAAAGGGTACATAAAATGGATGCTTAATGTCTATCCCATAATTTATTTATTTACATAATGGACATTAAAATTGTGTTTGAAGACATAAGTCTTCAAGAACATTGAAAGGAAGGCTGCTACAAGACCTTTGAGGTACCTAAGTGATTTTTTAAAAAACTGCTTGTCCTTATTACCTCTTTTCCCAGTCTGAAATAATGTTATTACCCCCACAAAAAACATAGGCTCTGCCAAGCGTATTGGCATCAACAGTTCCAAACTGAATACTGAACTCACAAGCAATTAAAAATTGCTCCATTACTCCCAGGACATGTCCAAATTACCCCTTTGAATGTAATTACACACAGTTTAAGAATTGCTGGAGTTCATAGTTCCAAACCATAGGGGACACCATGGAAAAAGTCCATGCCCATGTCCCCTTTATATTGAGGGTGGCATAGGGCTGTTGGCAGGACCTCTCGAGATAATCTTATTTAACAGGAAGATTAAATCCTAGCAAGCAAGTGTTTGATGTAGCAAGCAAGTGCTATTCATGTACAACTTTATAGGTGATCATCTGCACTTTGAACTGGGTCTGGAAGCCTACAGGCAACCAGCATGAAAATTTCAGAAGTGATATTATCTGCAATTAGGATATTGACCCCTCAGCAGTCTAGCTACCATAGTCTGGATCAATTACAGTTTCTGGGTTATCTCCAAAGTCTGATCTGCATATAGCATGCTACAGTAATCCATTTATGTGATGATTGGGGCATGAATTATTGTCTCTAAACAGGATTTCCCCAAATAGTCAACATTGACCCCCCCCCCAAAGGTTGATGGGATTATCCATTATTGTTATTATTATTAATGGTAGTACTGTCACCATTAGTTAAAATAGTATTTATTAAATTATTTTCATATAATGTTTGAGGGTCAATGAACAATCTGAAACTTTATGAGAGGGTTGATGAGCTGAAAAATTTGGATCCCTACTCTAAGGCATCCTCATTCAAGTAGGTTGTTCCATCCTCTTCTTGCTATTTAAGCAGTAATCATGAGTCCAGAAGGACCCCCAGATTACAAGCCAATTAGTTCTAAGGGAGCATTACTTTATCCAGAGTAATTGCTAAGATAATGTTTCTGGAGGTTTTTTTTTGACATAGACTAGCTTGATCTTAGAGGAATTTAATTTTACCTTATTTCCCTCCATTCAAACATCCTCAGGTTTCAGGTGGCACTTGTCATCTAGGATGGTGACATAAAGGTAAGTGTCATCAATTTCATCCAAAATTGATAATGTCCTCTATCAGGACCTTTAAACGAAAGAACACTAAATGCTAAAAGAGCCTACATTGCAGCAACTTCAGTTTCAGATGCTGCCCCTCCTTCCCAGTTACAAATAGGAACTGCCTATTGAGATAGGTGCACAACCGCCAAAACACAATGTCCCATCTTGCTCATACCCTGCCTAGCTGTCCATAGGAGCTAGGAGAGACATGGGTTCATCCTGCAGGTTACACAACTCATACCACAGAGAATATTCACATATTTAGGCACAGTTACCTCAAAGAAATTCAAGTTAACAGCAGAAGACCCTACCACATTCATCACAGTGAATTCTGTCTAACTGGTGTTCAAGCAGAGCATTTCTTTTAGTAGAGTATTTAAAAATTCAATGGCTAGCTATCAAGATCTGGTTTATATGCATATTAATCATTTGCTGGCTTGCATTTGTGTGAATGGGTGTGTGGTAGTTCTTTAAATAATAGATAGAACAAAAAGTACTAAAGAAGCAGAAATTATTGTCAGTGAACAAATAACTTCTGAAAGTTAACCTCCGAAAATGCCTTAACTGGGGAATCTGGAGAGTACTGCAAAAACAGTGTTATACAAATAAGTTATACAAGTATTATTGTTGATAAGAAGATATCATGGAAGTGAGCAAATTAATCCAGCAAAAGTAGTTCATGGTAATAATGGGAGCAGGATTTGAACCCTGGATCAAATTCTGGAGAAAGTTGAAGCAGAGACCTCTTAAGGCAGGAACACTCTAACATGATCTTAGCATAACCAAGGCATTGAAAGCTGCAACCAAGGCATTGAAAACTCTTGCATCCTTGGTGCTGTTAAGAACCAGAAAGTAATTTTATGACCTTGTTGGTCTTTAAAAATGGAGACACAAGTGTCAGTTTTGAATAAACAAATTTTCATGTAATAGTGCATTAACAAAATATTTAAAATTATGATTATTTTCAACACAATATACTAACTTTGTGTTCCCTTTTTTATTTTACAATATATGTACAATTTCACTATTTTCCAATAATATTATACCTGAGATGAGATAAACTGGGAAAATGCATTTGGGTCACTTTTAGAAACTTTCATAAATGCTTACAGCTCTACATACGTGTCGCTTTATTACAGCTGTAAAGATTGCAGAAAATAAAAACAGCAGACCATGTCTGATATAATCCCTTGATCTGTTTCTAATCCACAATAATTGCTTTGAGGCTCACTAGGACAACAGAATTATCTTAGAGCAGGCTAGATAATTCTTAAAAGGTTTCGATGCAGATGACTTTGTCATTCATACTTGGAAAAGAAAAAGGACAAATTGCTCTGAGTTTGTTCCATGCTTTGATTTGAATATTTTTGCACAGTTAAAAGAGAGGTGAAAAGGAAACATTAGGGACTGTCTATAGGTACTGCTGCTATACTCACATATTCTTGTTATGCTATTTTCTCAATTTGTGGATGAAATCTTTTCCAATACCTAGGGAATTGTTAAAACATTTTTTAAGATACAAGAAATATTTTAAATAGTAGGTTTATATAGGTTTCATATGTATCTGCCATATCAAGCTTTAAGGGATCTGTTACAGATGGAATCGTTACAAACAGAATCTTCATAGCTCCTTGAGTTCTCGAAATCCATGAGTGGCTGGGGGGAAAGAAGATGGAGACTTGCAAGCTCCAGGCAATTCATGCACACTACAGCAGGCCTAATCTCCCCTAGGTGGATGAGAGGCTGCAGAGCGGCAAGGGCAGGGCGGGGCAGAATGATGACTGGTTGCTGCAGCATCCCTGCAGTCAATTGTAAGGGTGAGTGAATGTGGGGGTGCTGCAGCAGTTATAATGTTGAAACTGGGTTGTAAGAAGATTTTGGGGATTCTGTAGTAATTTGGAATGGCCAGTAAATGACCAGTTATAAGCGGAGAAGTATCTCTTTCTCTTTGTTTATTACTTGCATTTTCCCTTTAATTTTTAAAACTTCAGTCACATTCTTTGTACATCCAGTAAGGAGTCCTAATCTTTGTCATTCTCTTGTCATTTGGCCTGTCATTTGTATTTCCTCTTTAAATACTTTCACTGTCTTGCAATACATATTTTTCAGTGGTGAAATCTAAATTTTTTCACCACCAGTTCTATGGGCGTGGCTTGGGGGGGTCATGTGTCTGTGTGGGAATGGCCAACTCAACGTCACTCTTGGCAAGGTGGGGCACCTTGCTCTGAGTGATGTCGAGTTGGCCATGCCCACCCAGTCACGTAACCAATGCTGTAGAGACGGCGATGCTGACTGACTGCCAAATGCAGGAAAAAGGTTAGTTGGAAAGTGGTGGCTGGAGGTTTCTCGCGCCATCAAAGAGGTGGCAGCTGCAGGATTCTCACGCTGCTTTTTGCCAGCATGAAGGGCCTGCAGCCGCTGCCTCTTTGCTGGCTGGAACTGAGCGAGGAAGGCAGGGAAGGCAAGCTCCGGGGACCGTGGGGGGGCAGCTAGCTAGCCGCACAGGAACACAGCGCCAGGTGGGAAGGGAAGCAAGCGATGGCAGCGGCAGGCAAGCTCTAGCGACCATGGGGGGCAGCTAGCTAGGCCGTGCGGGGACACAGCACAGGGTGGGAAGGGACACGGAGGCAAGCGGCAGCAGCAGCTTACTTAGGCAGGCAGGCAGGCAGGCAGATCAGGAGCAGTTGGGCCTCAGGCATATCCTCGTAGCAAGGCAGGCAGAGACACTGGGGCGGGGTGAGCAGAGGCAGAGTGAGCAGTGAGCGGGCAGGGGCGAGGCCAGCCAGAGGTGATATTTGCCAGTTCTCCGAACTAATCAAAATTTTCCCTACCGGTTTGCCTGAACCAGTGCAAACCGGCTAGATTTCCCCTCTGATATTTTTAACTCAACATTTCTAATTCTATTTTTGCATTAAGTAAGAATCTATAACTTACAGTAGACAAAATAATTTTGGTTCCCATAAAAAGCTGTTTATTTTATATAGATAATTCCAAAATCTTATAACAAAGGTTTCAATGTTTCAACGGTGTCCAGATCCTTAATTCATTTATAACTTTCTTAGTTCAAGTCTTATTTAGCTTTTTTCCATTTATTTCAAATTCTTTAGTTCTTATAGTTCTTTTTTCTTTGGTTCAGAACTGAAGATAGACTTACCAGGTGGCTTTTCAAACTTATCATTACAAAAAATCTCTAATAGCTTTAAGACTGTAAAATAAGCAATGTTTGAAAGTGTTATTAGTGAACCTAGTGTCAACCATCATCATTCTGAGTAATGAATTCAGGGAAGTCAGGACTCTGACACTTTGTTCAGGTTCATGAGATCCTTTACTGAATACATCATATCGGCACGTGACATCAAGATAGCTCTGTTCAATCTACCAAAATCTTCCTGGGAACCCTGAGACCCGGCCGAACACCCAATACTGACTGAGTGACACCGAGTGTCCTTTAAAAGGTTCTGCCATAGTTGTGAGCATAATGGCATATCCCTTCATCTCCCTGTGAAAAATAGCCATCTGGAGTACATGTGGGCAATCTTTCATCCTCTCCTTGTCTGGAGAGATTCCAAGGCACCAGTCTACTCACCAGTTCTTTGGTCCTTTATCTGGCATCTTTTCCACTCTCCCTGAGTGTTTAGCTTGTCATGCCTTTTGCAGAAGTTGCCTGTTTGCTGGCTTTGAAGAACTCCATCTGCCATCATTTATCTGAGATTCCTGGTAAGGACTTTTTTTTTTAATCTTATTGCGTTCTTGAATAATTTTTAATTATTGACTTGTGTTAATATTCTCTGATTGCTGTCTTTGGTCTTCATTATTCTTCTATATTCTCTGATATTATGTATTTATGTCATTTTTTTATACTGCCTTTTAAGTTTCTCATTTTGGCATGGTCATTGCTTCCGAATCCAAAAGAATGCATAGCACTTCTCACCCAATCATGCTGGGATGGGGACAGAGCTATAAACATGTAATTGGTGAAAAGAGGGTGGAAAAGGAGAACTCTGTGGCACCCGTGCTTGAGTAACCAATGACTTGACTTCTCCGGCCTCCCACCACTCCCGCACTGGAACTGCTGACTCAGGAATAAGCAGATCCACTGTAGCAGAGTGTCTCTGAAACCAAATGTTTACAATTCACCCACAGGACACATGGTTGATAGTACTGACTGCTGTTGTGTTACTCAAGGGAACCAAAGGAGGTTCACTTTTGCCATTCAGATCCTGATACCAGTCATCAATCAGCATGAGCAATGTGGCTTTTCCCTGTGTTTGAGACTGAGTGGAAAAGGATGAAATCACTTCCTGTAGTTGTAGCTAAACCACAATGCCCATAAACCTCCTCCCCAAAAAGGAGGTTAAGGTCAAGAAGATAATATCTAACAAATAAGGATTGATCTAGAGAGGGCCTCTTTAGAAGAGGAAGAACCACTAGCTCTTTCAGTCAAGGCAACATCAAACCCTCCCAAAAAGCTATTTGTCATCTCCATGATATAGCTAGTCACACTTCCACTAGGTTCCTAGAGGAGCCAGTGGAGGCATGGGTACAGATCATACATAGTGGAGATTATACTGCTCTGCATCCTATTCTATTTTTCAGAATCCCTGAATTAGAACGAATCTATCTAGGAGCTATCTAGGAGCCTTGGAAGACTCAGTGGAACTGCCTGTCAAATTTCAGGGAAAATGTTCAGAAACCCATAGCATCAATTCAGAAGTGCTAATAGACTATAATAAACTATTCTTCAGGAATATGGTCACTGACTAGCTTCAAGTGAAACAGGAAGAGATCTAAAGGATTTATCACCTGTATTTTCAGATCACATACCAACTGCTCTGAAGTGAAGGCCAGATTTAATATATAATTGCATGTGTGGCTTGGGCAAGAAATAGCCTAGGAAAAGTGCATGGTTATCACAGAGGTCATAAATTCCTCAGTTCTTTTGGAATCTTAAAACATAAGACTGAAATACTACAGCATTAAAAATCAAGAAGATTCCAAAAACATCATGTGAAGAGGCTCATGAGCAAAGAAGGACATTCTGCCATGCAGTAAAGTGAGTGGTACATGTCTAACCTCCTTTTAAAACTGACCATCACTTGTAGTAATGAATTCTTACATGTAAATATGTGTGGTGTAAAGTTATACTATGTTTGTATCCTGAATTTCTCATTATCCAGCTTCTAAAAGGCAATGGGAAAAATACATGAAGCTAATTGTGCATATGAAGAATCTCTCTCTACTAGTTTACTGTATGCATCTTGAGCATTGATGTCATATTCTTCTATCACAGCTACCTTTCTTCCACATATAGAATTGTCTTTCTCCATATATTTCTTTTCTTTGTAAAGCAATATAATTTAGCAGGTAAGGTGCTAGATTTAGCTGAGGGACAGTTGGATTCAAGTCTGGTTTGGCTCACACAGCACAGAGCTCATCAAGTATTTGGAGGCTCTAACTCTCTTTCTCTCTGCCTAACCTACTTCACAAGGTAGTGTTATGAGAATAGAATTAGAAGTTAAGTCCTAGAGCTCTTAGATAAACTTCTTTGACATAATTCATTATTGCTGTGACTTGTCTGGGTCCATTTTACACAGTAGAACTGCTGGGCTAAGGATACTGAAAAGTCTATTATTCTTCAGTTCCTCACACAAGTAAAAACATTATGTAAAAATGTAAAAGAAAAAGTTAGGAGGTTGTACTAAATGAAAAGTTGTTTCTAGCTGTAGGAAATAGGTCACTATGCTCCAATTTTTTTACCACAACACCGAGAAACACATCTACAAGCTACATTCTTTTTGACTGATCACCAGAACTCCCAAACAATGGTTTCCCCATTGTTCATTAACCAAAAGTATGGGCCAATTCTGCTTTCTAATGGATAAGATTGTAGGCATTAGGATGTGAGCAACAAGAAACAGAAGAAATGCACATCAAAGGTGCAACTGAAATAAGTTTGCTGAAAGGTGCAATTGAAGCAAGTTCATTGAAAGTATTTTCTCTGAATTGGAAGTACAATACTCTCCAGATGTCTCTGAATTCTTATTACTGTTTGAAAGCTGTTCTACACCACCTATTTTGGTATCTTTTTTTTTATTATCAAGTGATAATATTTAACATTAGAGAGCTGGCATGTAATGAGTTTCCTGTGAAAAAGTCCATAATATTACAAATGTGTTGAAGCAAATTCTCATGGTACAGTGCTGAATAAAACTAAGAAAACAGTTTCACATTTGATGTGCACATATTAATTTCCATTCTAATTAAAATGTATACGCTGATGCCAAGCATTATATATATATTTAGATTACTGATACCACTTCAGTCATTGTCCTTTCAATTTCACCTGAAGACACTTTTTATTAGTTTGGTTTTTGTTTTTAAAAATGCACTAGAGCTAAATGGCTGTCAGGTTGTACTGAAATTGTTTCTATGTGCTGTGATCCAGTGATGTAGGACCATGTGTATAACTGGATCAGACTATAAAGTTTCAGGATAAGAGCCAAAAGATAAAGCCCAATAAGGTTGCCAACTAAGACGGAAGCAGAAGCAAAATTCAAGGAAGGGAGACAATGAACAAACAGAGATAGCAGCTAGAAATGAGAGCCCCTGGCCAGCTTAGGTTCAGTCAAACTGATCTCTTCCCAAATTGATGAACTACAAGTCACATCATCTCCAAGTTCTAAAAAGTATAATCAGATTTTGCTATGGACTTTCATCCTTGAATGTCTGGAGGATCAGGGAATGGGCATGGGGCAGATGGCTTAGGGTCAATAAGAGCACCCCTGCTTGCCATCCTTACAGTTTTAATCAGGCCATTAGTAGGACTTAGTGTCCATAAAAATGTATCCTCGCTATTTAATTATCAAGTGTACACACACACACACACACACACACACACACACATCTTTTGCATTAGAAATAGATTCAGTTCAAAATGAGCTGCATATAATTTTGGTGAAAGAATTCAAGATAAGGGGTATTACAAAACTATGATAAATCACCTTGCTAATATAAGATGTTTATAATGCAAATGTCTGTCAAACTACATTATAAATTACTAAACATACTTCTGCATAACTATCAGTAGCTTCACACAGGTTTCTGGTAAGCAAAAATCTAACTGATTTGAAATGCTGAGAAGCATCAAAGTAAACAAAACATTCTTCTGTGACCAGCAAAGGACCATAGTATCAAAAGCAGGAGAAATTTCAAAATTGTGCAGATCTATATTGTTTGCTAGGTTCTCTGGGAAATCTCATGGACTAAGACTGGGTCTAGCCTGATGACCTTCTGGAACTGTGGCATATATCTAGACTTTATAATACAAAACCAGCATGAATATTGGGTTTGACTTTTTATAGGCTGACAATAAATACAGAGCAGTTGATCATCTGTTCTTACTGACTTGTAAGAGCAGCCATTGACATTCAGAACATCTGCTTCAGCGGTTAAGCTGAAAGATCCTATTCTGATTTGAGATAAGCTATTCTGTTCTGATAACCAGCCAAGTTGCACTGTAAGAGAGATTCTCTGTACACTTCATGGATTTCCATATAAAAACTCATTATTATAAGAATCTTCTTCTAACCTTCCTCCTTATATCTAGTAATGTTCTAAGTGAAGAAAGAGTGTTCAGACATTTGTGCATAGATTTTAGTTAGAATGAACAGTTTCTTGTCTTGTGACCTATTGGTGTTGTATAAGAAAAAAACCCACTGAATACATTTGAATCAAGAAATAGGACAGCCCTTCCCTGGAAAAAACTTTCTTCTTTATTTGTCCATTAGACTAGCCTTGAAAGGTAAGCTATAATTTCTTTTCTCTCTTTCTCTTATAAATAATAATAGGGCTTTTAGAATTCAAACATACAAGCACCTGCCACAATAACACCCCAGATTTAACAACAGTCAATAATAAAAACAAAAAAAAATAGATATAGTGCATGTGGCAGTATCCTGAGACAGCAGAATAGAAGAGAAAGAACTGGAGAAGATAGCAAAATACAAAGATCTGCAAATAGAAACAGAACGACTGTGGCAAAAGAAAGCAAAGCTAGTACCAATAGTAATAGGCCCCGTGCGTGCAATCCTATAACAATTGGAGCACCACTTGAACACCATCAGTGTTGACAAAATCACTCAATTACAAAAGGCATCTTTACTCGGAACGCATTCTGTGATGATACCTTTAACACCATCAAATATCCACATCTGCCTGTCCCAAGGACTTAATAGATGGATAAAAGTGACAAATCCAGTTTAAACATTGGCTGACTTTGTGATAAACTGAATGTATTTGTTATGTTGGACTAACAGGGGTTTAAGTAGAGAGGAAGACTGCATCTATAAAATTTGTCATCATAAAGGAGAAAGACTGCTTTGAATGAAATTTAACCCCTGGTGACTTCATGGACATTCTTGGCAGTATGGAAACATTTTGATATTTACTTCTTCCTACTCTAGTTTATAATCCTGAGGGTTTCCCAGTAATCTCTCATTCAAATACTAATCAAGTCTGACCCAGCTTGACTTTTTCAAGATCAGCCAATGTCACTTGCTGTAAGTTTGTTTTTTTCCCCTGAAGATGCTTTTTTTCAAACAGAATGCCAGCTACATTCTTTTTAGATCTTGAATTATATGAAATTGTGGTGGCTGAGATTCCCAAAATTATACTTGTGTGCATATGTGCAAGCATTTCATAAACAGTTACAGGGTTTTGTTTTTGCTTCTGTATGATGAAAACAATGAATATAAAATGTTTTTAAAATTATAAGTATAATTTATACATAAATCATATAAACAAAATTTATTGAGAATAAAAGCTGAAATAAAAGATGGTTGCATGGATTTTCTTGGGCAAATGGTTTTCATCCATTTGAGAAATCTGCTCATTGGCTGTGTGATGGCTTCTGCTTCAGCATGGCCATGTCTTAACGTTATTTTAAATTAATGGATGTTTTGCCAATCATTTCCATGTAAGTAACATTGGGGTCATTCTAAGTGCAACAACATTCTGGAAGTGTCTAAAATAATCCTATCAAAATGACTACTTTAATTTTCATTTAAATAACAAAGCCATAGAAATCATTCTTCAATCAAATTAGCAGTCAAATAACCAACGACAACTGAAAAATCTGTTAACATATTAATTCTTTTGTCAGTTTATTTTTAATACCAGGAAGAAGGGGGAAAAGCCATGAAAAGGATATAAAGTTTCACATGAATTGTACTGCTGGCATATAGGGAAGATAAGTTTTTAAAAGAAAACACTATTCAATGAACCCATCAATGTCTTTGTTATGAAATGGCCTAAAATAAAAAACTACGTAAAAGAAATGGAAATTCTCAATATTTCCTAAGAATTAAGAAATCTAGAGAACAAGAAAAGATTCTTCAGTCTCTCATTCCTGCAGCATTCTTCACCAACAATCAAATGCAAGCAGTCCTGCAAGAACCATCATCACCCTAAGCCATGGTTTCTCTTAATTATTGAAGTATTAATAATAAATTAATAATTTCCCAAGAAGACTACAGCAAAGCAGTATCTGTGAGTGAGATGGGCGGTCTCTAAATTTGTTACATAAACATAAATAAAATAAATAAGCAATGCATACGCAAGCAATATCCAGACAGACAGCCTTTGAAAGAGCCACCAAAGTCTTCTAACAGATGCAGCTGCTTTAGTGCTACACAGTGGGCTGCTTGGTTCATGTGCACATGCTTTGAGAAGCTCTCCTTTCTACTTCACCCAGCTCTACAAACAGTTGTAGAAGAACTTAAAAACTGTGGAGATTATTAAACTATGGAGAAACATTATGGAGATTAAATTTAAAGACTAGGGAGATTAAAGCTATATAGCTATATGCAATTACATTAATGAAATTTTAATCGAATATACATAGCACAAATGTCACAGCTTGACCCTCTGCTTACAATATGAGATAACCTTGCATTCTCACCAGAGGCCCAGATATGTAGCAAGCCTGAATCTTAAAGTTCCTGGGGAAATAGATGAAACAATCTTCTTCAAAGGTGGCCAGGTGCAAGCTTTTCCTTCCCTACTTCCGCCCTATTGTTTTCTTTATGGGTCCTTTTTTAACACAAAGAAAATGAATGGATGATACAACTATAATAACTAAAATAAAACAAAATGTTGTCTTTTGATAATGTTGCCATATGCTAAAACCTTTAGCCTATTTTTGGGTTGCTTTATAACTGCTTTGATAGATTAACATCTGCATCTTTCAAAGAAGTGCGGTAGAAAAGTAATCAGGTATTCAGGAAAACCAGTAATCAGGAAAACCAAAGGTTTTCTCTAATATTGTCTACATAGGAAGGTCAGTTCACATATTTTCTTATTCCTTACAGCAAAGCTTGCCATTCTGTTCAGGCACTAGGGCCTCTGATGGCACACACAAAAAGATACATTAAAAAAAATCTTTTTCAAAAAAAATGACCAAATGTCACATAGTCACCAAAGTTCACTAAGCTTCAGCATTCTTGCCTCCAAAGTGAAACAATTCTGATAAAGAGATGTATCTATATAGATAGGAGCTGATAAAGGTCAGGGATCAGAGGTTATGTCAGTGGTAGACAATAATATATCAGTATTCAACTACATTGCTTAATCTTTACCAGTTACCAGTTACCAGTTACCAGTTTTAGATGCTGTTTCCATTCTAGTTCTTCATGTTGTATGCTGATCTGAAGTGCCATGTAGGTGGCTTAGAAATACTGAGGGGTTTTTGGAATTGTTACAATAATAATAGCAACTTCATTTGTGCTAGAGTTCCACACAATAGTAATAGCTTCCCAGCTATGGTCTAGAATCAGACCTGTGCTCTTAACAATTACATTGCTGCAGCTCAGTATGCTGTTAATGCTAGAATCCATAGAGATAAATACTAACAAACTAGCTTATTAAAATCGTGGATATTGTCAAGCAGGTTGGTCTCTTTAAGTTTTAACAGCTTCATATTTTATAGCAGCTGAAATGCTCTACACGCAATCTCTTCAACATTTGTTTCACCACCATGTTTCCTAGCATTTTTCAGCTGGCAAAAATCAGAGTTGCCTATGGAGGGAGCTATGCAAATGTTGCTAAGAGGACTATCACAAATGTTTTATGTAAAAGGATCCTATTGTTTCTCTGCTTTCAAGACCTTTGGAAAGTCTATAATGTAATGTGACACTACCTGGGCAGCTGCAGTGTCCCTCTTCGGACATGTAGCAGGAGGATGTGAAAGCTACGGAAGCTCCTTTGATAGACACAGCTGCCAGAATACTTTGAACCAAAGAGAAACAAAGGGTGCTTTTAGACCATGCATATTGTTCTGGGATTCAATGATCAGAATATGCAGAGGAAATATAAAGACTGCTGTATGTCACAGCTGTTGTTATGTGTCAAAAGTGGACAATATCAGTTGTATCCTTTGTTACTCAGAGATAAGGGATTTCTATTGACAACCACCTTAAAGGCTCTTTTGAGCCACATTGGCAGGGTAAAATATCAAATATAGATAGATAGATGGTAATACTGTCTGTATGTGAATAGGTAACACCTGTATATCTTTAAATTCAAAATGAAAATGAAAAAAAGTTTTTCATTATTAAAATGAAGTTTGTTCTCCCTTGAGTTTTTGTATTAGCCTTCTTTATATCAGGAGGACGTGCAGAAGAATATTCCAGCACATTGAATCTTAAAAGAGGGGTGAGCAAACTGGGGGTGGGAAGTGGAATTGACTTTGTTTCTTATAGAATCACAAGCATCTTTGATTGCAGGTAGGTACGAATTGCTCAACCAGTTCTCATTAGTATGGCAATATATACCTAAGTCTTAAGACACAGTGACAATAAAGAAATAGTAGTTATAAAGCAGTATTAGTATTAACTGAATGTTGTTTTCCAGATAGCCAAAGTAAGTCCCGAACTGAATCTGCAATAAAGAACAGGTGCATGTGAAATTCGGGGGTATTGACCAATTAGAATACACTAGATAATAAAAAATGGATCATCAATCCCACTTCAATTATTTTTTATTCATCTTTTTATACCTCTCACATCCCCTCTCAATCCCGCCCTTCCAGTACAAAATTTTATTTAAAATTGTACTCTTTTATCTAGTTCTCCTTACCCATTCTTCCTATAGATCATTCCTTATTAGCTTTTAATTTTTTATCCTGTAAAATAATTGTAAATAATATCTGTCTCCTACTTTTTTATAATTATAAATTGTATCCTCCCAACAAATTTTGGCCTCATCAATCTATTTTAGCATTACAGTATATCCTAGGAAAAGGGTATGTTAACATATTAGACATTACAACTAAAGGGGCTGAAAAAAGATGGGAGGGTCTTAGTCATATTGAGCTAACAAAGGATTAGTGAGAAGATTATAGAAGAGGTCATAGCAAGCTATTATTAAAAATGATGTAAGTTGAAAACTCCATCACTGATTTTAACTGACTCTGTCATGTTTCATTCCATCAAAATGCCTAACATTCTTAGGCCTCATTTTCTTCTATATAGTTTTGCTACTTTAGTAATCCATATTGTAAAGGAGTATATTTAAAATGCCTTGAAGACATTTGTTAGCTAATAGTCCCCATGATTTAATTATCATCTAACTTTTCTGCAAATTTCATGTAATAAAAAAAAAGTATGACAGTTAATAGAAGCTAAGTGTTTTCCAAATAATACTCAAGAACCAGGAATGATCAAAACAACATGGAAAAGACTTAGAATATGACCATAAAGTGAGTTGGGTGGTCCTCATATAACTTTAGAACCAACACCTTCGTGCAAACTTTATCCTATTATGTATCATATCATCTTACCACTCTTAATTGATAATTGAATATTTTATAATAATTTGGTCCATTCTTACAAACCCAAATAATATAAGCCTTGACTCTGTGCACTATATATAGAACAACATAAGTCAAATGTGATAAAAACCAAAGCCACCTGAAATTATCCATTTTAGATATTTAAATTATAAAGTCCATATACTGTTATAAATGGAATGTGGATTCAAAGTTCAGGGCTTATCTTGATTATGAGGAACTAAGAAAAATATTATATAAGGCATACTGAACTTCTCATGGGATAAAAATCTGTATAAATAAATAAATCTTATACGGCAATGTTAATGTAAATATTAATTTAATATTTAATACTTATTGCTATATTATTAATATAAATGTGTATTATTTAATATATAATAAAAATCTGACTATATATAGAACTTCTATTCAAATAAGAAAAAGAGAACAGAATAACAGAGTTGTAAGGAACCTTGGAGATCTTCTAGTCTAGCCTCCTCCTCAGGCAGGAAGCCCTATACCATTTCAGACAAATAGTTGTCCAATCTCTTTGTAAAAACTTCCAGTGTTGGAGCATTCACAACTTCTGGAGGCAAGTTGTTACACCGATTAACTGTTCTAACTGCCAGGAAATTTCTCCTTAATTCTAGGTTGGTTCTTTCTTTGATTAATTTCCATCCATTGCTTCTTGTCCGCCTTCAGGTGCTTTGGAGAATATGTTGACTCCCTCTTCTTTGTAATAACAATGCCATTCTCAGTTCATAATAAACTCTTATCCTTACTCCATTGTATTCTACATCCATATTCTCTTCAGCTTTTTCAAGACATTTACATGCTTTTATTGGTGCAACCAGTCATTGCTTTTTCCAAAGCATCTTGGGAATTCAGGTTTAATGGGGGAGTTGAGAATATAACTGAATTAAAATGCTGTTTTCCAAGTAGCTGACAGCAACTGAATTCAAATGACATTGCTGCCAGCTATGTGGATAATATAATAGTATAATAATTCGTAACAGAATATGGAATTATCATTGGTGTTAGCATGGACATGTAAACATTGCAACCTTTATGCAAAAGTAAAAAAATGGAGAGAAGAATCAGTCATATATTCTTCATGAGTGCAGATTGAGGATCATCCCTATTTTTCATGAACATGGGAGCAACATGATCTAGTGAATCTAGTAAAGAACCTAGAATCTTTATTTCTATGTGCAGAAGTCCTTTCCTCTGTTTTCCCCAATACTTCCTTCCCAGGAAACCTAGAATATAACATAATTTGGTATAGTCCGAGAAAATAAAAAATATTTCATAAAAGTAACATGTGTTTGATATTTTGCACTTATGAATACCACGAAACTGTACTGCAATTATAATATCTTTATTTAATACACAGATTATGGAACAATGAAAGATGAATGTTTGCATTTTGCAAAATTAAACTGAATGTAGTTATTTATCTTTCACCTTAATTGTTTGAGCTTGTTTCTAATGTAAACTGATGTAATTTTAAATAAATATAATAGAAAAAAACTTTTCAAGGTATCAGAAATCCAGAGCAAATTTACTTTGCAAATAGACTTTGCAGGGCTGCTTTATGCAGAGGATCTTAAACTGACACTTTTGTTCAACAATATATATATTTTAAAGAACTTGCCTGTGCTGCAAAAAGCTCCTGGCGTAGATGATTACTGTGTTTTTTTTAAAAAAACATTGTATGCACATTTATTTATACAAATAAATCTTGAAAAACAAGGGCCATGATTCAATCAGAGTGACACAACTCTTCATTGCATTATGGTGCTTTTTTTCAAGAAAAGCAGGTTAAGTAAATGTCTGAGCTGCCCCACCATTATTCATTGGGTGTGAATGCCTATTTTTGGCTAGAAAATCACCAAAGTTCACAACCGTTGTCTACAACATTCTGAAGTTAAGCCGCATAGCTGCATTTGTTCCCCTTGCAACCTTAGTATTTTTGCCACTCTTTCCTGCTTTTCTTTTCTCTTCACCTATTATTTTCCTTTCTGTTGATAACTGCAGACTTTTCAGGGGACAGGCCCATCATTTTATATTACTTACTGTAGCATTATGAACATTAGTAACATCATAATAATGTAAGACATATATCTTGAGTCAAATTGCAAGTAACAAACTAATGTGAATATGAAATCCTTTTAGAAAAAAACAGCAAGCTCAAATTCGCACTATATGTTTATATTTATTTAGAAGGCTTCATATTATTTCAACTCTCTATATACAGTATATCAAAAATTCCAGTAATCAGAAGTATACATGCAATCCAAAGAGCTGAATAGCCATAGATAAAGAAAGCTGAAGTGCTAAAGACTACATCAGCCAGCAGGAACTGTAAAGACTAAAACATGGAGCCCATAACCCACCACCCACCCCCGCTTCTTTAATATGTAATCTTTGAAGGGAACCATCACAAAATTCCTTCTTGTCTCCCCTGTCATTGTTAATGATAGGACTGATCTTGCTCATTTGGGTAATCTGGATATCAATATAAGGATCAGTATAGTAAATCTCAGGTGTTCTGAAAGATAGTTTAAGACAGGACAGGATCCATGCTGTCCTCCAGCTGTAATTGAACAATATCTCCTCACAGCCCTATTGAAGTGTTCAGAGGCCCCAGATAATAATTGCTGTATTCCCCAAATACTTGTAAAGGGATGGATCAGAACTTCATTCCATCTAAAGGTTCCACATTCACCCAATTTACACAAGATTAGTTCTACAAGAGAACTAGAATGAGCAGTATAAGCAACTGTAAGTAAAAGTACAAGCATCTGTTAAAAATAATCTAGGATCCTTCTCAGGCATTTGCTAGAAAGAGGAGGAATAGAGGAGAAAGTCTACTGGGGCAGCCTTCTGGAACAATTGTAACCTGATACCTTCACTCTCTCTTCAAGAACCCTTGAATCTTCCCAGGGATTCAGTCCTGCATTGATCATTCATAATATTATCTCAGAATGAAAGCAGTTTCTTTTTTAAGGCATTCTATAGGCAAGCCCTGCCAGGCCTGCCAAGCAGCCACGTTTTAATATGATAAAACTCGAAATGGTGTTTACATTTTACTTGATCACATCTCCAGTGATGGGCAAGCAACTTCCACTGTACCTCTGACCAGCATTCTTGCTAAGGGAATGGAGAGCAGGCTCCTAGTGTTAGGACAATACTTGGCACTAAGAAATTTCCTGATTCTATTCACATATGGCATCTCTACTATCCCATCTACTATCTGCACCATTCGCATTCACATTCCTGATTTTGATGAACCTTTGTCACCTGTATTGGCTTTTATTTCTTTAAAAAAAAAGCTTTTCTAACAACTAAAAAGAGAGCAATGTGGAGTGTTGAGAGGGAAGAAAATAATCTAAGAGACATCCAAACACTGAAATGAATGACACAGAGCCTGAAATGAGACAAATGAAGGCAGTCTCCCACAAAGGTAAGCAAGCAAAAAAAAAAATCCATTGGTCTGTTCGGGAGCCAGAATAATGCATAGCCCAATGACCTGGTATTCTGCTGTGACCTAGGGAGGCCCTGTTGGGGGAGGTCATGGATTTGCAATTGCAGGCAAAAAGCTATTGTGCAAGATTGGTCTCCTTAGCAGTAGTATATTCAGTGAGTCTGGTCCACTGCTGTGGAATTTGCCAAAGCTAAACTGCTAGCAATGGCAAAGGATCCCGTGAGTGAAGCATTTCAGATTGCTTCCATTAGTCCAGCAACAATATTCTGAGCTGTTTTTTTTCACTGAGTCGCATCTTGGATGCCATTATCACTTGGCAACCCTTTTTATTTGTGTTGACAAACTGAAGCAGTGACAGAGATATTGTCTACTAGTTATGATTATGAGTTCTCCAAGAATGTGGAGATAGGCTGTAAGCTGCATATGTTAAACTGGACATTTGAAAGCAGATGAATGTTGGAATTCACACAGAAATACTAGCAAACTCATAAGGAGCATATCCAAATAATTTATCAGTGAATGTTGACCATCATCTAAATATGTTCTTTGAAGTTACTAACATTCCATCAGGCATGGACCTGAATACTGCCATATAAAACAGCCACAGTACCTAGGATTATCAACAATCACAGATGAACGCCTATAACCATAAATTTTAGTGTTGGCTACTGCTATCCTCCCTGATGTCAACAAAAGAAAGATGCCAAAGGCAGATGGATGGCAAACCTACCACAATGTTTCATTGTCCATGACATACAGTATAGCTATTTGGTACAGCAAAGCCTGCCACACATTAACTTCCTCATCAGCATCAAACAAACAATGTGGTTCCTGGCAGTAGCACTGCCCATCAT
>JANHFL010010205.1:122267-133932 GCA_032468155.1 Oxyrhabdium leporinum | reverse complement strand
CTCTCTCTCTCTCTCTCTCTCTCTCTCTCTCTCTCTCTCTCTCTCTCTCTCTCTCTCTCTCTCTCTCTCTTTTTCTTCCATGTTTGAGAGGATGGATAGTCATCACATCAACCATATTAATATGCGGTATTTCATTTCCAATCCAGTGTTTTTCTCAAGGTGATTGTGGTTCTCTCACCTTTCCTCTACATTCTATCTTAAAATAGGTCAGGATAATAAAGGTTGACTGATACAAAATGGCCCAATTAATGCATTAACTGGCAGTGAAATGAACTTGAATCCTTTGAATCTTAATCCAACACTCTTAATCATTATGATATCTGGAAATGTATGATTTAAAATGTGAGCCAATTGGAAAACTGAAAAAGAAAGTCTTAAGTGTATGTGGAAAAGGCAATGAAACTATAAATCAGAAAGCAAAGCTTTCTATGATGTCAGGAATTGTATCACTTCCTTTCCTTTAGATGGCACCATTCAACCATTCTGCACATTTCAGGAAAACCAGCCTTCCTAATATGAGGCAATTAGTATTCATGGTACAAAGTACATAAATTTCCTTTGTTATCCCAAGGCCTAAAACACCCATAATACTGAGTACCGAGATGATGTTAGCATTTCTATCAGGAGTAATATTTTGCATGGAATGGTGATTATATTCTTATTTGGAAGAACTTGGAAAGCCCCAATACTCCTTCAATGTCAATGAAATATGTAATTTTATAAGAATCCTTTTTAATTCATAAAGCGAATAACTGAAACCACATATAACTTATGTGAATCAACAAATCTATTCAGAAAGTCACTAAAACTGCAAAAAACATCTCCCAGGTCACCACCCACTGGAAGTCCAAAGAAGAAGAGGTGAGGCTCATTTTGAAAATGAGACCTTACAGGCTTGAATCTCCCATTCATATATTATGGAAAGAAAAATCTAGTAATTGTCACTTTGATATTTTCTCTGTGTTTTTGAATAATGAAAATAGTGATTTCTCCTCATGTGAAAATCACCATACAACCTCTACATCAAGTTCAATTGTTTTTGTCCATTAAAGTGATTTTCTCTTTGTAAGGAATATTGATCTCAGGCAGAGTCTGAAAATGATATCCCCTATATACAGTTCAGACTTTTGCAGTTCAGTCTGACAGAGGTGCAGAAATCTGTCACCATTTTCTTTAAAATCAAAAATATTTTGATTTCCTAACGTGCACTTAGATACAGTGAGTGTAACAGCAGAAAATAGCATATACTGTGCTAGAAAAAAATCAAATAAAATAGTGTTCAGGAAGATTATATTAAAATCAACATATATTTGGGAAGGCTTTACCATATTATGGCTGGGCTTCCAGGGAAGCAATTGCAGAATGAAGTCTCCTCCATGAAAATTGGAGCTGATGACCACAGCAGAAAGAGGAATAATTCCTCTTAAAAATCACACACAAGTGCTCCAGACAGTTGTGTCTTGTGAGAGGAAGAGAGACAGACAAACAGATGCGCACACACACATGGAATAAACAGCAAAGGGGTGAATAAAACTTTCATTTTAGAAAGTTTGAAATGGACTAAGGCTCTTGGTAAATTTGAAATAAGATTTTGGAATAAATAATTCTTCCTGTGGGAAAATGTTTTTCTTTTGATTTTTTTAAAATAGTGAGATAAAACTTTAAAAATTGTACACCAGAGAGTACTATGGGGAGCTAAAGATTATAATTCAAGGCAAAATACAAATAGCAAACTAAGAGGGTGACCTGGATAATTTTCCTATATTGGATTCATAAAAATGTTTTGAAGAGTTTTGAAGTGATTTGTGAGAAGAAAGAAAAAAAAACAAGAAATAAGGTTTTACAACATTATTTGAAGGGACTAGAGAACAAGATTGTTACCAATAAAAGGAAGGGATATAAAGCTGATTTACTTGATCAAAGTTAAAATAGATTTATTTTCTCTCGTAATCCTTAATGTACTTTTGTTGACATCAGGACTGAAATGGTGATGGTTTATGGATTTGTTTGGAGATAACAGATGAGATGTGGGAAGAAGTGATAATTTGTTGTATTTTAAGAGAAAGTGATGTTACTAAAATAGTTTATAGTTGCGATGGAGAAAGTGACTTCTTTATATACTGCATTTCTTTTTTTTTTACTATATATTTTTTTCATTTTTCTTATTTCTTTTCTATACTTTTACTTTTTAGTCTTCTTTAGTTTATATTATTTTTTATTGTGATAATTGTAGTCTTTAATAAAACTACTATTACAAATAAACCTGGCTAGGTTGTATACACTGAATACATTATGTATACAATAATTGAAGTATACATTAAGAAAAGTTGTGTTTCATAGGAAATTATGTATGGCTACAGTGAAAAAAGTACGCATTTAGGTAATTATAAAATTCATAGGAAAATAGTAATTTGTAGGAAAATGTGTTAATTTATTCAAAATAATTTGTTAATAAATCAAGTGAGCAGACTTTTATAGGTAGTCCTAACTACTATTTTAGATTGGAATTTTTCTTGCTAAATGATGCTGTTATGAAGCCTAATATCACGTGATTACATTGCAACAGCAATCCCTCAGTCCCCAGTTGCCATTTTTAAGTGAGAACAATGTGGATCATTAAGTGAGGACCTCATACAATTGTGATTTCCAATTTCTTGCCAGTTTGCCCATTGAGTTTGCTTTGATGACTAGAAATCTGGGCCAGTAGCTGAAGTCCCCAACTGAGATCACATAACTGCAGAAGCACTGCAATGTTGGAACTTCCACGACCAAACATAGATTCCACTTGTTCAGCACCATTGTACATTCAAATGGTCACTGAACAAATGACAACTTGCATGTTGATACATGTAGTACAATGTAGTCTGGATTTCATTAATTTGCTCATCTCTGCTACTATCAATCATGAAGATATCAGTTCTTAGTAGGCAGTAGTTTGGCAAATTCTGTAAGTAAGATGTGAAAGAAATAATTCCTTTTATCTTTTTCCTGTCCTAGAACTATCACAAACACCAATAACAAAAATAACATGAAGATTGTTGTGCTTTAATCATAACGGAGTGCAGGTAGGAGAAGACTACAGGATTCCATATCCTTCTAGTTAAAAAGTGGAATGAAAGGAAATTTTGTGCAAGAAACATGATGAGAAAGAAAGCATTCTAGCACAATGTGTGGCAAAAATCCTAACCATTAAGTAGAAGTGTTCAACCTTCACAATAGGATCTACAGGCTGAAGTTATCCTCTTTTTTCTATGTCCCCTTTGCCCAGTGTTATTACTATTGCTTGTCTCTCTACTACTCTTTCTCCTCCACCTTGTATCCCTGCTTTCTTTGGTACCATAAACTCAAAAACTAGCTGCAGTTAGATCACAGTAGGGGAATCCATCTCAATTGTGTTATCCATATGGATTGGATACACAAAATGTCAACCTACTGTCAAGTGTTTAGGGAGAATTTTATCCAATACAGGTGTAGAAATGGCCAAATAAGTATTCTGTCCACTATCCTGGATTTTGGAGATTTCATGTTGCTCACTGCCAGTCTATTCTCAGCCTTTTGGGGTTCAGGACACGCATGGCCGTTGATTTCCTGTCATGGGCTAATAAAATAGCTTTAGCCAAGACAGCTCAGATATCAAGCTCAGCTTGAAGATGCTTTGTTTGGGTAATAATTTTGAAACATGGCTCTGAAGGTCAAGTAGTGTAATCAGGCTTACAGCAGAAGATATATGTACAGGATCAATTGCTATTACATTATTGTTAAAAAAAATCACTTGCCTGAGACAGAAAAAGTTCAAATAAGTTGGGAGCATATTCACATGAATCGCATTTGGCATTAAAACAGCCCAGGAATTAACTAAAGATGTTTCAGCTATAAGCAATTTAGTGGCTGTTGTCAAATTTTGGCATCCATTTGATTCAAGTAATCAAGGTTAATTACGATTATTGGCAATTCTCTGATAAAACAACAACAAATCTTAGCTATTTTATAGAACTTCAGCAAAATAGATCCCAAGATCTGTCAGATTATTATTCTTCGTTTCTCTGTTAGTTTTCAATTTTGCTTCTTTATGTGTTGACAATTATTTTTGAGAAACAGTCTACGACTGAATATGAGATTATATCCTTATCCATTTCCTATCCATAGACTCTTTATTAGTTAGAAAATCCGAGCTCTCCAATTAATAGCTCAGTTAATTAAACCTCCGTCTTTCCTAATGCAAGGAAAAACGCTCGGTTTTCCCTAATTTGACAGTGACGGTTTATTTTACCTCTAGCCGAGCCCTAAACAGCTGCGGCGGTTGGCGAAGAATAAGCGGAGTTTCTGAATCAAATGGTGCGAGGGAAAACGCGGCGTTTGACTTTGCTTTAGCAATTCGGCCTCTTAGTTTGCAGGAAAAGAGGTGGGCGAATGCGCTCACCAACCCCGCTGGGTTTCCTCCCCTTATGAGGGAAGCTGAGGAAACGGCCTCGGGACTCTGCAACGGTAAAGCACAAATCAGCATACTGTAGTGTAAAACGCTTCCATATATCTTGCAGTCGCCTTTTGGTCAGACCCAACGCGATTTCTACGCAGCTTTTCAAGAAAGCGGTTCCATCGTGAACCAGGCACCGGTCAAGGGAAAGAAACAGACTCCCCTCCCCTCAACAGGTTTCCCCTTTTTCAAAAGAGAGCCGCGTGCGTGTGGGCCGCGGCCGGGGCCGAGCGGGTCTGGGAATGGCACGCAACGCCCATTTTGTTTCCGGCTAAGGCAACGCCTTGAGAAGCCCGCTTCTGTGCGCCCACAGCCTCAGCTTTATCGGGCCGTTTATTCGGTCCCTTCTTTTGTAATTGAGGTCATGGGTCAGATGCTGATAACAATGGACAAGCTACATTTTCTGGAAATTAATTTGCGTAAAAAGAAGGTGTCTTTTCTTAAAAGCACAATGATTTACGCCTACGTTTCTTATCGGGAAACAATATGTAGGTGGTGTGCGGTGTGGTGGGAGAAGTTTTACTGTTTATTTGCCAAAAGCATTATCACCACTGTCATAAGCAATAACTGGCAGAGAAGAAATAGCTTTAGTGTGTTGCAACAAAGTCAACAAAGGGTCTTCTGACACCCTTAACGCATCTATTATGGCTTTGGGTCTTGCTGAACCAAAGAAACGTAGTTTGTATAATGCAAATTTGTAGGCTTCAACGTGATCTATCTGGATTTAATCGAGTTCTAGAGCAACAATTTAAACACAGCCATAATTTCCCTGCTTTTAAAATTGCTGGTCCTAAAAACTTTTGAATTTGTATGAGTGATAATTACATTTAAAAGTTTCCATTTCCTTTCCCCACAATTTTACCATACTTTGCATTTGGTCATTTGAGATGCTGCTTTCATCTTTAGCATTTTTTTAAAAAAAATTATAGTACGGTTATTTGTGTCATAAGTAATCAACAAAGAAACGAGAGTGGATAAAACATTTTGAAAAAGTTAAATCATGTTACATACATTTTCTCAGGCTCTGTAAAAAAACAGAACAAAAATAAAGAGTGAGTATAGTTTGATAATACTGGAGCATTGATACATTTCTGACTGATTTTTTAAAAAGTGCAAAATACCAAAAGATTGTAAGCTGCCCAAAGTTATCCTGTGGTAAAATGGGTGGATAAATAAATACATGCATACATACATACGTACATACATACATACATACATAGCAATGCTCTTGACATATTCAGGGAAGGCTTAGGTAAGGTGGACTCAAGTCCCCATGGTGATGCTACCCTGCACTCTCAAAAAACTGTCACCCTGCTTTGTTCCATCCAGCTTTCTGCTCTTTCCCGCTTCTCATTGTTCTCAGTGTACATGTCTCATAAAAGAAAATGCCCTCTGCGCACAGCTGGTAGAACCAAGTAACAGATTTTTCCCCTCTTCTTTTCCCAGTGACCAGTCAATGCTGCGATGGAACCCCCTCCCAGCCTAGAATTGCCTGACCTATTGATAATTGAAAAAAAGTAGGAAGAATGCTCAGCTCCTTGACTACTCCTCCCTGTCCTTCTCCATTTAGTAAGCTTAGAATGGAAAATAGTTCTTACTTTTCCTCTAGGAAATAAAGGTAGTGGTAGCCATCAGCAGATGCTCCTGAAATTCACTGTTTTTAAAGTGGAGTACAGTAGTGACAAAACCAATAATGGAGAATATTTGCACCTCAGGGTTGAAATGAGGGGTCCTTGCTGCTCTCTGAGCTTGCTTGTTTTCTTGCAGACGTTTCCTTACCCTAACTAGGTAACATCATCAGTGCTAGTAGTGACAGCTTCTGAGGATGCAGACCCCCAGATTAATGGGATCCCTGATCGAAAGATATATCAGCTTCCATTTAGAAAAATCTATGACTGGCACCATCTATTGACCAAGTCAAACAATTTCAGGCTACACATATTTTTAAAAATATTCTGAAATGCTTTGGACCTCTGATTTACACTGCACTTCTCAGTTATTCATTAAAGCAGCATTTTTTTCAGGCTCTACAACTGTATTCATTTTAATGCATGGATTCCTTAAAGCAGTGTTTTTGTGCCTCTCCCACACCTCAAGGGTCATGCCTAAGCCTGAAGAAATTTAGTCACTCTATTTTTTAGCAGAGAGATACTGTCATAATGGACATACAGTGTCCAAAAGACTTTTTTACATTATTTTCAAAGCACGTGCAGCCCTACTATCCACATCCTTATAGAAATCAGAAATTATTTGTAACAATTTTCTAATTTGATTAAAAAAGTGTGCTTCAAAGAATGTAATGATTTCTGATTTGGAGTTAACTGATTAATTTAGGTGTTTTTGTGTCTCATTAATCTCCAGGTCTTATTGTCTTTCCATTATATCATTGGGAATTGAAAAAGCTCAGCTTAGTATCTTTTGTGATTATTAAGATATTTGAAACCTATAACAGCAAATTTAGATGCCGCTATCTCACATTGGCCTTCTGAATAAAGAAACTGTAACAGAGTTAATTTCCTTCTTTTCATGTTACTGCATTCAAGAATTTCATTTAGGAGTTTATCTCAGCAATTCTGTCCTGTGCCCCTGCTGTCTAACCCTGTTTGCTGAGTTACCCAGGGTTTAGTGACAAGTTCTACTTGAGTAAATTGTATTTAGACAACAATATATTTCATTCAAGCTTCTTGCAATGATTGGACCAAGGTCAGTTTTATATTCTGCTGAAATCATAAAGTGACACTCGAGATAAACAGAATGTTTACTCTCTCCATGTGAGCTGGAGCTGATATGTAAATTTATCCTTATTCTTTCATCAAATTTGCATTTACCCTCTTAGTCAAACACTACAGAGCTCCAAATCAAACAGTTTTAATGGTGGTCAACTCTTTATGACCGATTGTCGCATCAGAGGGAAAAGAAGCTGCAATTTAGATTAAAATGCAAAGAATAACACAACATACTATGTGTCATCCGGTTTGCAATAACTGGATAAACTTTCCATAGAAGTGAATGGTTTTTGATGCTTAGCTGCCTAAAAGGCTGTATTCTTGTATTTTTATTACCCTGCCTTTATCTGCAACTAACAGGCTATACTTACCTGTCTTTGTTATTTTCATCCTGATCAAACAAGTGAGGTGCTGCTAAACAATTTCCTTCCTTTCTTGCCACTTTCTAATCTGCATGAAATGAACACAATTTGGTCCACAACAACAAAAAGATCTATATCCTCCTGTCTGTTATGCTTAAGATACCATGTCTACTGTACAATCAAGCTTCAGGAAAAAAATGGGATTCTATAGACAGGCTTCTGTATTTACTGCAGCTTTTTTCTTTAACATAATCAGGATATGCTAGTATGTATGCAAATCAGAAAGGCTGATCATTCCCTTAGAAGGTTAATGAAGTATTTTGTAATTTATTTTGCCTCCTTCCCCTTCTTTACCTATAGTCCTCCCTCTATTTCTCACATTTTTGAAAAAGTGAAAACAATTTCCTTTTTCATATCATATCATAAACAGTGTTCTCTTGTTTAAACTGCTTCAGTTTTATGTGAAATAGTTACATGCATATGTGTATATATGTGTGTACACACATACCAAGGCACACATGCAAGCTGTCTCCTTCCCAATAGAAGCAACCAGATGTTGAAAACATGGGCATTAGTTGGATTATACAAATGCAAAATAGAACAGATTTCAGAATTATTTCCCTTGGCTTTGTACTGCCCTGTCTGAACATACCGCTGTGTGACTTAGAGATATTCTGACTGAATATAAGCATTATTAACTCTGTGCCCTTTCTTTCCAGTCATACTTTTATCAATCAAGAAAACAGATATATGCTCAGAACTGGTATATATTAATTGGGGGGGAAATGGAACAGGACAGAGATTATTCTTCCCTCTCCTCCTAGACAGACTAGATTTTCAGCTCACAACATAAATGTGATAATAGGATTTATGTCAGGAATCTTTTAATACAATGCATAATCAATCAATGAAAATCACTATTATAAAATTCTATAATGGTGGCTTATTATATACTGACTGGCAATTTCACTCAGAAATAAATTTCACTGACTTCAGTAAGACTTATTCCAAATAAAGGATATGTGAATCACTTGAACGCTCTTCCAAAAGTGCTGAAAGATGGTCATTGCCTCCTTTTGATGCCTTAATCTGCAGGCCTAAAAATACACGTATAGATTCATACATTCATATTAATATGTGTTTCATAAAATACATTAATTTTGGTTATGTTTCAACCTAAATCTTTGTTTAATTATTACAATGCAAATACTGTGTCACATAATTCTTAGAAATGTAAAAACTGAAGGGTGTATAAGCCAACTTGAATTTCTGAATGAAAAATTGGATATAAATAAATATATGATATTTCAGGACATTTATTTAAAGCTACCATAAATGGGTTGCAAAAATCCATAGTAGCAGTGATGCAGAAAATTCTAGTTTTATTGTCATATAGATTTTTGCAGTCTAATTACTGTAACCCTGGGAAGAAAAAAATCAAGTTAAATCAAGCAAAACATTCAGTATCTCTACACTTATATAAACATGGATAGGATTCTAAAATTATATTAAAACAATTCTGTACTGTACAGATTCATGGAGCAAAGGTCTATCCACACAGATGTTAGCTATGAAAATTAAATCAAGCCTGCATGAACAATGAAATTAGCTTTTGGATTGATAGATATTGCGGAGAAACAACAAACTAATTCTAAATTTCCAAACACAAGAGTTAACTGCTCAGAAACCAAATATTCTAAACAGGATCTTGTTTGATGCCGCTCTTATTCTGTACATGAATGAGAATTTCTAAGTCCCTTATTCACATCTCATTATCCTTGAACTCCTATTATTTTTTTCTGGTTTTCATCTGCAGTAAGGAGGTAACAACATGCAAAAATTAAAAAAACAATGATGAAATGTTGACATCTTTCAAACATGAATAAACACTTTTGTTGCTGCAGTTAAAACCTAGATCAGGAGATTAGAAGTATGAAAGTCTTCATTCCCTGGATGAGTAAGTACATGCCCTTTAATCATAATAGTATTCTTTTCTTCTTTTAAAAAATCTCGAATAAACTCAGATTCAATCAGATTACAATACAAGCAGATTGGGAATAGCTCCTTCACCCCAATGAGCTGAATCAGATCTTTGTGTCTATAATTTATATTCTCAAAATAAATTGCTTAAATGAATATGTTACTTATTGGTATTGTAAATGGTGAATTGAGGCCTCATTCAGATGAGGGCAAAGAACAAACGATTAAGACCCTCTTAACTCTATGTTAAGGTCTCAGTCTTCAATTAGAACCACTACATTTATTCAAGAGAAGTAAGAAAAATGACCATATTTTTTAAGTAAAATATAATTTGGCCTAAAGTGATTGTCAGATCTGCCACCACTTAAACCTCTAAATAGAAATGATTATAGGCTCCATTTGTTGGGAAAGGTATATTCTATTAGAATTCAAGTGTATCACAATAATGCATAGCCAGAACTGAGAATTGCTTACCAAAATCCCTTAGTTCAACTTTTTCCTCCCTTAGCTGCCCACCCCGTGTAACCTGTTAGGTTCAGGCAGGATGTTATCATAACAGTCAGTTCAAGCACAAGATAGTATGCAGCTAGTATGCTGGGTGACCTTGAAGCAGCCTCTCAAAAAGATATAGCACTTACTTTTGTTTCCCCCCTTGCCTTCCCTCCTCCCCTTAGTAGTTCATGGCAGTCTGTCATTGAATAGTAGCGAAGCATAAGCAAGCATTGAGGTGGCAGCTGACAGTGATCTACTTGAGAATATTTTGTATAATAGCAGAAGCTTGCTTTACATATAACATTGGTAGGTCAGAATGGAATCATGACAATAGGAAAATGAAAATGAAAGAGGAACGTATATTCATATAATGAATAGAATTTAAGAAACGCTGAAGAAAGGCTCAACTGGGGAACATAAAAAGTAGAGTACAAACGCAGTGATAGGGCAGGGGTGTCAAACTGGATTTCTTCAAGGGCCGGATCAGCACTGTAGTTCTCCCCCATGGGCCAGCCGGGGAGTGGGGGAGACAGGATAGACCCCTCCTACAGCACCCTGCTGGCCAAAATGGGGGGCGGGGGGGCCCACGTGTTTCCCATTTTTAGTCTGGACGACCTCCTGCAATACCCTGTTGGCCAAAACGGGGCATGTGCAGCCTCCTCACGGCCCCCTGTGCCCCATTTTGGCCAGCAGGGTGTTGCAGGAAGCCATTCAGGCCAAAAATGGGGCGTGGGGGGGGCCCTCACGCACCCCCCCACACCTTATTTTTGCTAGCAGAGGCACTGCGGGCTGCTCCTTTGCTATTTCCAGGCCGGCCCCACTGGCCAGATCTAAGCACTCCGTGGGCCGCATCCGGCCCACAGGCCTTGAGTTTAACACCGCTGCAGTAGGGTTATCATATCCAAACTGCAAAATATCATGGTACCAGTAGATGGCATCAAAGATAGTTTTTTGAGTCTCTGCTGTCATCTAGTGGTCATCTAGCCCCAATATGCAAACAACTATTCCTATATCACAGATAGCAACCTTAGTTGTTGATATGCTACATTAAAAGATGCATTCTAATGTGTATTGATAGGGTATAGGAAAGCCTTACAACAAAAATTTCCATCCATACCTAAAACATGTTAGAAAGACTACTGCTTTCAAATGCAGAAAGTTGCTTGTCTACAGATAAATTTCCTACTAAGTGCAGGGTTTTTGTTTTGTTTTTTTGAATAGTTGCTGTTTTTTAATAGAATTGGTGAATGATTTTTAATAATGCACATATGCATGCAACAGCAATCTCCCCTTTTAAAGGAAACACTAGTAAATCTTCCAAGGAGCCTAATGCAGCAGGCTTGGAGTTATTTCATGATATTCTGATTCCAAACCTTGTAATCTTTAATCCAAACCTTTGATCATATAGATGATCAAAAGCCCAAGTTTTTATTTTGTAGAAGCACTGGCTTACCATTCCATTAAAGTTTTTGTAAGAGAACTCTATAAGTAGATTGTCCCTTATTGAATAAGCTTATTGAATAATTCTTAAAAAGGTGAGTATGTCTTTCCAGTTGAATCTCTCTCTCTCTCTCTCTCTCTCTCTCTCTCTCTCTCTCTCTCTCTCTCTCTCTCTCTCTCTCTCTCTCTCT
>JANHFL010010205.1:102588-116153 GCA_032468155.1 Oxyrhabdium leporinum | reverse complement strand
TTGAGAGGGCCAGATGCCATGATCTTAGTTTTCTTAATGTTGAGTTTAAAGCCAACTTTTGCACTCTCCTCCTTCAACTGCATCAAGAGGCTCTTTAGTTCCTCTTCATTTTCTGCCATTAGAGTGGTATCACCTGCATATCTGAGGTTGTTGATATTTCTCCCGGCAATCTTAATTCCAACATATGATTCATCTAGCCCCACCTTCCTCATGATGTGATCTGCATATAAGTTAAATAGGCAGGGTGACAGTATACAGGATACATTCTTGGTATACACTTCTTAGTCGGTTACAGTTTCAAACCATGTAAGATAATATGAAATACCACAAGAACAGATATCGATCATTATTGCAGATAAGCACTACATACTCTAATTCAGCTTTGAGAAAGATTATGTAACTGGAAGGGTTAATGTTGAGTTAATTGAGGACAGCTCTACTCAGGGCTGCTTATGAATCAGATGATAAGAACCAGGAAGGCTCAACTCCAGAGGGAACTCAAAAATCAGAAAACGTCCCACCCTATAGCCTCCCTGGCAATTTCCTTTGTGTCCTGGAGAAGGACACTGGGAGGATCACAGACTCCATCATAGTCCTGTTTACTTATGGGGCAATCAGTAATGTATGAATAATAATAGCACCTTCTGACCATGACTAATTGAATCACAGTATGCTGCAGGGGTGATCAGAAGGCTTTGCTAGCTGCTAGTCTATCAGAGCTGTTTCTCAAACAGCAGCTGACAGTGACTGATAGACGCCGATTCCTTGTCAAGCACAGCATTTTAAACATTGCAACAAGAGCAAATAAGAGTTCGTAGAAAAAAAGTAATCCTAAATTAAATCTAAAAAGGGAAGTAAACAGCGACCACTATAAAAGACAGATTGTGAACTGTGTTCAGGACTAGGCTCAGTTTTAAGGCTTCCCTATTCTCACGCTCCTGTCATTACAACCATTAATATTCTTTTCTGACCCAACAGTTTGAACAATATTAGATGGCTGAATTAAATCCCCCTTTTACTTTTCTACACGTGCCTGCAGTTAAGTGCTTCTCTTAAAAACTGTGAGAAATTCCACACAGAATTTGATTTGCTTGAAGCAGTGTGTATGCTGTGGACAGGAAGGAAGGAAGGAAGGAAGGAAGGAAGGAAGGAAGGAAGGAAGGAAGGAAGGAAGGAAGGAAGGGCCATTTAGCTGTTCAATGGTACTCAGAACACTACAACCACAACCAGGAGATGCAAAGGTCTACTAAGAGATAAGAAACTACTAGAAGAAAGTTCACTCTAGCTTACCTCATTTCTGTAATCAGCCTGATATATATGTTCATCATAGTTCTCCTCTTTCACCATAGTTAGGAAGGTAAGGCAAACAAGAATTATAACAATGTCATGTGGAATTTATTTGGAGACTAATCTACTAAATTATGTGTGTGTGTGAGGAAATAGGTCTTAGAATTGTCTGAAAATATACTAAGTCCCAAATTCTTTCCACCACTACCAGTTACCAAAATAATCCGTACTTTAGTGAAACTCAATAATTTAATTCTCACAGGATTTTATGGGATTAAAAACATCAAGGCATCTTGAGCGTGTCAGTACATAGCATGTATATTTTAGCTAGTGAAACGTGGAGAACACTAGGCTGGCTTGCAAAATAGTCTCTAGATTAGAAATCCTAGCATAGAATAACAGGAGCATGCTTGTAAAATTGACCAAAACTTTGTCACAACTGATAGGTAGTATATACTTAACATTAGATGGAATGTTGCATAAAGAAAGGATATGACTACAGCTAGTAGTCTACTCTATCTAACTAAAAATATCCGCTAGTTTGATAAACTAAAGGCATAATTAGCAGCCCTATGGCAATTTAGAACCTAAGTGGAGTAACTTATAAAGAATGTGATTTAACAAATGAATTGTATAAAAAATAATTGGATTGCATATTATGAAACTAAGAGAAAGGCAAAGAGTGCTATATAACTGAATAAAGCTGCTCTGATCATATGGAACCAAGTTAATGAAAATGTGCATGAAAATAAATATTTGTAGTAACATAAAATTCAAACCTGAAATTTTTCTTTTAGGATAACTAGGTAAAGAATTGTAAAAAAAGGTATAGAACTTTGTTATTATATACGTTGACTGAGAATTTCTATGTGCACCAACACGGAAAGGTACATCAATCCCCACAACAGAAAAAGGGATGGATAAAGTGATAGAGCTAGCAGAAATGGTAAAACTGACTGTTTTAATTAGAGAAAAGTATCCAGCTTTGTTTCTACTTGGAAACTGCTTCTGAACATGGTGGTCAAGACAGAAAAAAAAATGAACTCTTGATTTTGCTTTGTAACATAGTTTGTTGTTATAGAAATGGCTAACACTTGTTTAGTTGGTAAAGTGAAGTAAAAAGGTTGAGGCGATAATTCTATTTGGTACATCACTGTACCGAAAAACATTGGAGGTCAATTTTTTTTCCCTTTCCTCCTGTACCTATCTCTTTCTTTCCCCTTTCTATTGTCCTATCATTTATTTATAAATGCATACCATTTTGCAGCATGATTGTTGCAAGAAATTAGGATGAAAGAAAATTATTATTTTATTGTGGTATTTAAAACTAGAATGCAGTATGGATTTTGAAGGTAACTTGTCTTAATTTCTTAATTTTAGATGGATTTCTGGAGCATTCAAACTGCAATAATATGGTAGTTTTCAAATTTTGACATACACCCACAAATGTTGGTCTTCCCTTTGTCTATTATTTCTAAGAAATTTATCTTTTTTCTAACCTTTAAAATGATCCATAAAACGGATTCAATAATTATTGTTACTGCAGTAACATATGAAGCAAATGTTGAAGCAAAAGTACCTCAAGGAATAGTATAAGTATTCATAAATTAACCTTTTAAGATATAATGTTCCTTTATGAAAGAATCTTCTACAATGATCTATAGCTGGGGTGTCAAACTCGTATCATCATGGCAGCGTCATGTCACGTATTGGGACTTTTTTTCCCCTTTGCTAAACCGGGCGGGGCATGGCCAGCGTGTGACGCATCTGGCCCACAGGCTGCAAGTTTGACAGCCCTGATCTATAGGGATGGGGAGATTTAGTGAGTTATTATTTTTAACTGCTGCACCTTATTCTCTATTGATGCATCAGTCACTGCTTCTATGGGCTATTCATTACCAAGGCTAATAATTGGAATAATATACGAAGTTTAAAAATAGCACTAGCAACAGCACTTAAACTTATATACTACTTCACAGTGCTTTACAGCCCTCTCTAAATGGTTTACAGAGTCAGCATATTTCCCCCAAACAATCTGGGTCCTCATTTTACCCTCAGAAGGATGGAAGGCTGAGTCAACCGTGAGCCGGTGGGATTCGAACTGCCAAACTGCTGGTAGTTGGCAGTCAGCAGAAGTAGCCTGCAGTACTGCATTCTAACCACTGCACCTCCAATATTTATTATTATTAAATAATAATAACTAATACAAAATGATGTAATTATATTTATGCAGATAAAATTTTAGGCAAATAAAATGCATAATTTAATTATATTGGTGAACTGGGTCATTTGGTGAAATTACCAATTTGTGTAAAATATTTAAGTCAAAGGCAGAATATGATACATACTCATTTGTTAATTCACAAGAATGAATTGAGGGCCATTCTTATGACAAATCTTCTAATATAAATAAAATAGGGCTAGAAAATTAAATTAAATCCCAACCTGGGATATAGAACCAGTACTAATCCAATTGTTGAAATACTATAACACCGAGCATCTGTAGAAAAAAGATGGGCATTCTCGCCAGCAGTGTTAACCTTTGCAAGCCCTGTTCCCAAGTACAAGTTCTCTGCAAAAATGCATTTCTTTTCAGTTGAAAAAGTTGAAGTGAGATCATGATTTATAATATGAAGGACTTTTTAATATTATGAAGGAATGTAGTTCTGGTCAGGAAAGAATAAATAAAAAAAAAGGGGGGGGGGAAACTTTTAGAAAAGGGTCTGAACAAAGAGGAAAACATGAGAAAAAAACTTATAATAAACCTACCTTGATTTTGTTTGGTTTTATTTATTTAGTGTATGGCAAATACATAGACTTATAGTGGTTCAAATGTTAATGTCCAGTCCACCCAGCCATTCAAAGACAGGGTGGTCTATGTTGAAAAAATCAGACATTGGGCCGACGTAAGCTCTTGATGGACATTCGGACACAATGTGATGTATATTTTGTCAAGGAGCACCACAGCCATACTGAGGGGGAGAGACAAGACCCCACTTAAACAATGTTTAAGTGTTAGGTAAATTTTGTTTGGTATAAGATGGGGTAGTAACAAGTTTCAAAGTTTTAGTCTGCCCTACAACAATAAAGAGCATCCCTGAAATCCACGTGTGTTTCTTGACCTTGCCTACCAAAAGAGGCCTAGTGTTGTTTGTGTCATATTCTGTCACACTGCATTGTAATCATTCATCTGAACTCCACCTTTTCTTATGTTTTAAAATATAAATATAGATCATCCATAAAAGCATTTTTTTCAAATATTTAAAATATTGGCTTATGTTGTTTGAATTGGCACACATGTTATCTGGAAAGCCTCAGCCTGCTTTTTATTTTATCTAAGATGTTTACACATTCCTAATCCCCCTTGTTGGCATTCTAAAAATGGACACTAAAGTCAGGATGAGTAGAGAAATGAACTGACCGCAGCTCCTTTAGAAATGGTTGAGAGGCATTCTTAAAAACCCAATGACGTTTCCCACATATTGCTTATATAATGGTAACCATAAATACAATCACTTCTTTCCTAGCCACGTGGGTCTCAGTTTTGAAAAATCTCACAATTAGATAATTCTGTAGTTTAATTTAAGAATTTAAGGGGATAACACTGTGATTAAGAAAGTATGGTAAGTCATGATTCAATCTACTAAAATCCCTTAGAGGTTTTATTAAACCTGTAATACATTACATTTTAATGTGTAGATTAATGTTATACAACATTAGTAAAGAAGTAACAATAAATAAGTAGTTCTTTATATAACATAAGGGTATCATTTTCTAAGCTTTATCACCTCCATCACCTCAATAGCCAAATTAGCAATGTGCTGCAGTAGCTTATTTAAATATGATAAAATCAACTTTCTGATTATCTTCATCATTTTCTTAATCCTTTGATAAAGCAATACGCTGTTGGAGATTTTCCTCTGATTCTGAGAATGGAATCCAAGAGCTGATTAACATCCCTTTTTTGCATATCTTAACCTTCATTACCTAACAGTTGTCACGTTGAATTCACAATGTGGTTGACTGCAAGAAAACTCATGAAATTCTTAACAATTACAAGCCAAAGTAATCAGTATTAAGGAAGTATCTTATTTTCTCCAAATAATGATAATCAGCATGTGAACAACAGTATATCCTTTTCCATTCATCTTACAGGTATGGATGAAGATGGCTTAATAATATGGAGAAATTAATGAATACACATAGGGACCTGAAGGAGGAAGTATGCAAGGGCTGGTAAATGGTTGTCAGAATGTATGGAGTTGTGCCATTTGGGTTGTTATGGGTCATATTGATATTCCTATATCAATATGATAGTTGTATGTTACATTTGAATGTGTAATGGTAGTTGTATGTTACACTTTAGTGATGTTTGATGGTGGCTGTATGTTACATTTCAGTGGAATAATTATAATGAAAGAACCAGATACGTCTTTGGGAAGAAACTGTGAAGCATTCTTAATTAATGCAATCCAGGATACAATGATTCTGCTAACTGATAAGAATGGATAGATGGGATGAGATGAAAGATCACAAGAAAAGTAACTAAGACACTTAGAGACCAACAAAGTAATGAGAATAACAACTGGTGATTATCTGCTTAGTAAACAACTATCGATTTATACGTTTACTATCTTTTATCTTTATCGTTAATGTTTTATTGGCTTTACTATAATTTCTTTGTTCTGAGCTGCCCAGACTCATTGAGAGTCAAGTGGCATTATTGTTATTATGATTTGTTGCATAATCAGCCAGATATTTAGACTGGATTTGCTACTTTTATCCACCTATCAAGTTCTTCCATAGAACCTGGGATAGGCTGATGATGATGTTTGAGGTTTGGTCTTGTACAGCCATTAGCCTCTGTCTCTTTCTTCAACTTTCTTGCTCTTAGCCATTACCAGATCTTGTTATTATCTACCTCGCCAGCTATTTTTTTAATGTACTGACCAGGTTATGCTTTTCCTTGCCATGATTCTTTTCTATTCTTCATTTGGTCTTTCTTGTAGGCTGGTTTGGCCTCTCCAGTAGTCAGTGAACCTTCCTGGTATATTAACTTCAGTGAATCTTCTTCACTGCACTTCAGATATTTTTCCAATGCTTTTCTTCTTCTTCAGCTGAATGTACTTGCAACATTCCATACTTATCTATTTTCCTTGGTAAGTAGAGTCTATCAACATCACCACATGGATGAAGATCATGATTCATTGTCATTATTTCTCTGGTATTCCTATCCAGGATTTTTAGTTCTGCTTGAGTCCAATCCACTATTCTAGCAATGTATCTAATGACTGGAATTGCCCAGATATTAAATGCCTTGATGGTACTTCATCCACAGAGTTTGGACATTATTATTACACATAGTAAAGGAATAAATATGTATCTAAAAATATGACTGATTTTTTTAATGACTAACAGAATTAGTGAAGATGAAAGGTGTTTTGCAGAATTCTGATTGAAACAATACAGGAGGCGACAATGATCAAAATTGAGGAGTGTATTTTGTTTTTATGCATATAATAAAGTAAATAAGTTTGAATTATAGAATGTGTTGTACATATCTGAAGCTGGATGTAGGTTGCTGAATGTGCTAAGAATGGTAAATGATAAAAGTAAAATATTTCTGAAAATAAACTGATTTTTTAATCAACAATTCAACACTAAATAGGGAGTAACACAAGGATAAATGATATTCTTTTTATTTTTAAATGTGTTTATGGATAAATGTGTAAGGAAGGCTTGTGGTTGAAATTAGAATTCTAATATATGTATTCAATATATGTATTCCTTATAAGTAGATTATGCATCAGTGTTGGTTGAGAACCCAAATGATTCACAGTGACCAATGTAACAAGGTCTTCGAAACTGTAAATTAATTATTAATAACAAAGGTAAACAGTCAAAGCAAGTAAACCCTTGCAAATTATACGTAAGTGGCAAAGAATTAGAACAAATAGGTTGATTTGTGTATCATAGTAGAAAATTTACTAAGCATGGGGAATGAATGGAAAAATTGTAAGATTTGTGAATGCTGAAGAAAGGTAGAAAAATAATATCTGTTGCAAAGAAAGAACACAGTAGAAATGAAATTCTTAATAGTGAGGAGAAATAAGAGATTAAGGATGAATGGGCTTTGAGTGAATATGACTGACCTTAAACAATTGTATTGCAGACTCTTCTAAGAAAACCTATATAGTAGCGAAAATTTTCTTTTGGTATACAGGACAGGTAGTCCTCATTTAGCATCTCCCAAGTTTAATGAATATTCGCAGTTACGACAGTGGTGAAAAAGTAATTTCGTGAACAATTCTTACATTTATGACCTTTGCAGGTTTGTAAAGCAAAGGAAAACTGAAATAAGATTGTAAAATCATAATGTTTTATTTAGTGACCACTTTGCTTAACAAGTTGCCAGTCCTAATTCTGCTCACTAAACAAGGGCTATCCATAGGGTGGTCTTTAGTATTTTGGCAGGTGGTACAGATTCCATAAAGATACATATGTAATATGCTCTTATAGTAGGTCTAAAAGCAGAAATAGGCGTGAGAGAAAAAGTAGGAGGAAAAGCTATGAATTAAAATAGAAATGCTATTTCTCATCCCAGGCAGTTATGAGGAATTCAGAGTAAATTATATTGACGGTTATCAAGAAATCCAAGTGAATTAGTTAAGTCATGTTTCCGCCTCTCTTTCCGCAATTCATCCATTAGGTGGTCAAAGCAGTCCTGGGGTGAAATCCTATTGAACTGAAATCAGATAAGGGCATGAGAACATAAGCAGTTCCCTGATGGATCAGGCCCCTAGCCCATCTAGTGCAGTTGTTTGTTCTCACAATGGCCAGGGAAGTCCACTAGTATCTCAGCAGATGATCTTCAGAGACAGTCTCCCTGCCATCAGGGCTTATAGCCATTGATCCCCATGAATTCCATGAACTGGTCAAGCCCTTTTTTGAAGCTAACCGAGCTGACAGCCAAAGCACCAAAGTAAATTCCAAAGTTTAATACTCAATGTGTAAAAAGCGTATTTCTTTTTGTCTGTCCTGATTCTTCCAAGATTCAATTTCATTGGATGACCTGTGATGTAGTTTCCTACAATAATATATAAACAAATATCTGGCACAGGATATATTGAGATAGATTAAGACAACTCTTTGGGGACAAAAGAACTATATTTGGCTTTTCTCAGCCCTGAGAGAAATTGACAAAAAGCTGATCAAAGCATCAATGGAGATTATGATTTATGAACATTATTTTAACAAGGACTCATGAAGCACAGCAGTCAAATGAAGAAATGAATCAAATGGTCTCAAATTCAAATTTAGATTTTTGCTCCCAATTGATCTAAGAAAGTAAATGTTATTAGACCTGAGTACTGAGTAAATCTGAGTACTGATTTTTATCCTTAAAAATTTGCATATTACTCTCCTTACTGCAGAAATATCCAGGGTGCCAATAGGACTGTACAATGATTGTTATTCAATCAGTAGCTGCTTCTTCATAGTTTTTCCTGAAATTCGATACTAGGAAATGCTGTAACAGACAAATAGTTCCACTCTGCTATGAGCACATCAGACCTTTGTACAGTAAAATATACGTAACAGACTTGGGGCACTTATACGTGGGAAGAAAAAAAACATCTCCAGTAGGGCTATCAATGTTAAAAATAAGTGGATTTTTAAAAGTTGCACTATTATTTCTTTCAGATTTATACAGAATAAAGTTAAATCATTTAAATCCATAACAGAAACATGCTGACCATGAGTTCACATGAGGCCCAAAACACTTCTTCCCAATCATTTCTAAAGTATACTCTGTCCTAGTCTCTTGTGATCTAGACGGAGTTTTCATTACAAAATTAAGTAGGGAAAACCTACTAGACTAGAAATCTTCCCAAAATGAGCAAATAAATAAAATAGTATGAGAGCAAACATCATGCATAAGATAGAGATTCCACCTAGTTGACAGGGTTGTTGTAAGAATTGCTGAGGCAATCTGTTTGAAATGCTTTGAGAACTTAGGAAAATCAGTTTATTAATTCCAAGGCCATGGTCTCATTAGAGTTAAGTACATTTAAGTCCCCTTGATTTTCAAAAGGAGAGATTTAAGAATATACTTAAGGTAATGAAACTTGAAAGTACTTCAGTTTGTGGGACAGTTTTCTAAATATTATTCAGAACCCCTTTCAGGAGCCTGTATGAAGCATTAAAGCTTATCTGCTGAGGCGTTGGTTCAACTATTCCAATAAGTACCAGGAAATAAAGCACAGGACACTTAGCAGTTCTTGAAATTGGCATTTTATGCAAAGGCATCAATCCAGCATCAGCTTTCTGTCAGGGTGATATTCCATTTGATTATAAATAGAATAGGAAGTTCACTTAATTCTGTGTAAATCCTTTCTTTCTCAATTCTATTAAGGATTGTGATTTATACTGTCTTTGTACACTCAGAATGTTAGAGCAAAGGTGCCAGCCACTGGAATCTAGTCCAAAACAGAAGCACAAGGTCTGGGTATGAGTCAACAAAAACTTTGTTTATACAGTGGGAGCCAAATGAAAATCCTTCAATGTTGTGGACTGATCATTCCTCAGCAGGAAATCTGTGCCAAGTCAGAGTTTATTGCTGATCTTTACCTGATCTCTCTGCAAAATATGGCATGTGGCAATGAAAACTGCATGACAATCTGTATCAACAAAAGCTCCAGAGGAGTAGACTGGGTCTGGATCTGACCCAAAAGGGTTCAGTCAGGTCAATCAGTGTTGTTGTTATATCTATCAGTCAATTAATAGGCAGCTTCTCTAATAATTAAATAAGCATGATAGAGTACTGTACAAATATGTTAATTCCCAGCCTCTCAGACAAAACCTGCTAGATGCACCAAGCAATATGTTATTTCTTATTCTATGTAATGACAAAAGAAAGCAATGTAGAAAACTAGATTTTTATACTATAATTTATTCTGAAAGAAGAACTTAAGAAAGATCATTAATGAATTATTTGTCATGCAGATCTGTCACCACTGAAAGGGATTCCAACTCTATACATTTTTGCTTACCAAAAAAGATTCTCAATACTCACCCTTGAGTATTGCACACACCATAAGAATATACTTATTCTGTGCTTTATTGATCATGGTTATAAACTGCCTGCAACAAACTGCAGGGGTCAGCTTGATTTCTCAGTGAATTGTTAACTGATGTAAGTGAATCTGCAAATTTCCCAAAATATGGCAATTGCAAATAATTAATGCCAAGTGTCCATGTAGTTGTAGTGAATACCAATAATTGAATGTGACTTCCAGCATTTTTACCTTTTTATATTTAACATGTAGGGAACATATATCTGCACAAACACTAAGCCCAATCGTATCCAACAAATCAGTTCTCTATTGGGTTCACACCGTGAAGATAATTCCTAATTATCCTTGAAAGAGCCATGGTGGCACAGTGGTTAGAATGCAGTACTGCAGGCTAACTCACTGCTCACTCCAGGAGTTCAATTCTGAACGGTTCAAGATTGACTCTTCCATCCTTCCAAGGTTGGTAAAATAAGGACCCAGATTGTTGAGGGTAATATGCTGACTCTGTAAACCACTTTGAGAAGACTGTAAAGCACTGTGAAGCAGTATATAAATCTAAGTGTCCCGAAGATGCTTTTTCAGGAGGCAACTGGACTTTCTTGTTTTTTTCTTTTTCTCCTGAAAAAGCACCTTTGGGATGACCTGGATGACTGAGAATCTCTACAGACTATAAGTCTAAGTGCTATTGCTATTGCTAATGTTACAGGATTTGAAGCATAAAAATTGATACTAGCAATCAAATTGAAGTGGTCGTTTTGATCAGATTGGGCCCTTAAAATAACCCATACTTTTATCATAAGGCATTGACCCAAAATGCATTATATCCCTTAATGAAATTTTGAAGATGATCCTGATAAAGAGTTGGGGGCATTCATTGAGAAACTATCCATTGGAAGCCTCCTGAAAATAAACTGGACCTATGCCAATTTTTCGTTGTGCATCTTTAATTATGGAGGGCCTTGCACAGGCTTGTGTCTCAAGTTTGGTGTTTCTATATGTGGTCCTTTGCATTGCCTTCAATAAAGAAATCTTCTTTTGTCATTCCATTTGAACGTGGCACTGTTGAAACTCAGGACAGCAGGGCCCTAACATCATCTTGACTATATGTACACTTGGTCAGGCTGTGTAAACTTTGACATGTGGATGTCAATCTTTCTCATATTTGCAGATGGCTTTATCAGAGTGTGATTAGTTTCCAGAACAAATTTGAGCAAAAGAAAACATTACCTACAGTATGTAAGCCAACAAGACCCGCTAGTTTTCAGATTTGTCTATTTACATGGGCAGTGGCTGTTTTGCTAAGGCTCTCTAAAAGGGACAGTAATTGGATGGTGCCAGTATGTTCATGGAAGCTGATGAGTTGTAAAGGTTTTATAAACAATCGGGGTGGATTTGTCCATTGCCTTTTTTCCCTTGTAATGTTTGTTAATCCCATTGAGCAAGTCTGCACCTAACGCAGAACAAATACTCTAGAATTTGGAGGTGTCAGTAGTGTAACTTGGTTTGTAAAATCATGCTCTGATATCATCAGCAAGTTTACCAAATGTCCCATGGCCAAATATAATAAAAGTGTTAAGCAAGCTTGCTCATGGAGAAATAAGGAGAATCATCTTGCTATTTTTAGTGCTGCTGTGTTTGTTAAAGGATCACAACAAGAAAGTAGTGAATAATAGAATAATTCAGTCATTGTTCTTATATGTTTATTGATTTATATGTGGTTTTCAAATTCGTTTAACAAACAGAGGGGAGTGTATTTGTTTTCAGAAGATTGCTCAGTCAGTTACCTTTTTTTAAAACATGCAGAGAAAGAGAAAAATTTGATTTAAAACTGGGGCAATTTGTCACTGACAGTTGAAATTATAAAATGCCTTGAAAAATGAGAGTGACCAATTTTGAATCCTTCAGATATAGAAAGAATTACTGGATTTAATTAATTTGCAATTATAATAGCCTAATCAGACCTATGTTGAATTATTTTAAATCATCCAGACAAACCTAGAATTGTCAGACAAAATAAAACGATTGTCTAGGAAAAAATCCAAATAACCACAGTATTCTACTTGTCCATTAATGAAGATTCAGAAAAATTATGTACATGAAAAAGATATTGGGCCTCAACCAACTGAAATAATTTATCTTTATATTGTTTGAATGCTAAGGGATAGGTTAAACACAAATTGAGTTGTGGTTAAAGTCATTAGGCTTAGAAGTGCTTTGTTTTGGCTCAGATTTCTACATTATTAGCTTTGCTATTCAGTACCCTCTTTGTATATAGTGCTTTGCTGAATTACAGCCTCTTTCCTACAAGCTTATAATAAAGTTCAAGAAGAAAGAAGGGAGAATTTGTAAATGGAGACAGGAAAGAACGGGATAAATATGAAGAGATTACATATGTCTAGGCTTTGTTAAAGCTGTAGAGAGGGATTAAGGAAAAGGTGAAGTTTAAAATGGGATTTAAAGGAGAGACCAATATAGACTTGGCCTGGGTTTATAAATGGAACTTCTAGTGGAAAACAAGCAGCAAGAAGAATTACTGGAATCATTTGAAGGTAAAATTGCTCAATATTCCCAAATTCAAACTCTTTCCTCTTGAAACAGAAAACAACTCTACAGGGAAAAAGGCGGAAGTAGGCAGCATTTCAGTGGCCAGGACTATAGTCTTTGACAGCTCTACTGGGCAGGGCCAGTAATAATGCAAAGGGGCAAGACTAGAGTAAAGTTAAGACATTGCAAAGCATAAAAAATTAAAATGGAGAATTGCTCCAAATCAGAGTATAAACCATTAAAACAATAATGTTTTTCAACATAAAAATAATAGTTTACTATTAAAATTTGGTGAAAAAATAAACAACACAGGACCAAATTTGGGACATGTGATTAGAGGACTTTTTGGGAATATAGGCTGCATTCCTACATTAAGTAGTCTGTATACAGACATCATCTGAGAACCATAACTGAGAACATTGCTAAGCAAGGCAGTTGTTAGCTGAGTCATACCTGATTTTATGACTTTTTTGATACAAATGTAGAGCAAATCACCAGAAGTGAAATCTGGCCGGTTCGCACCAGATCTTGAGCACCGGTAGGAATGATTATGCGCAGCTTGGCGAACCGGCATATGCCACCACTGGCTGGGGGGGGGGGGGGGGGGGGGGGGGGGGGGGGGGGGGGGGGGGGGGGGGGGGGGGGGGGGGGGGGGGGGGG
>JANHFL010010205.1:60648-77292 GCA_032468155.1 Oxyrhabdium leporinum | reverse complement strand
GGGGAGGGAGGGGAGGGAAGAAGATGATTTATTAGGCTCTGAGTGGGTTACAACATCCGATATTCAATTAGAAACATAACTAAGCATAGGAGTCTTGACAAAAGCAACTGTAACAGTAAAAAAATAACATGACAGGATCCACTAACACATTAACCCATGGCCTAGGAACAGAGCCAGGCCTTTCCAGAACCCCAGAAAAGAAGTTGCTCTCCACATCTGCAGGGAGATCCCGCTCCAGAGGGTGTGATAGCATAGAAGATGCACTTCCTCAATCTACAAGATGACAATGTTTAATCGAGGGGACCTGGAGCGCAACCATTCTGCTGGGATGTACTGGATCCAGATGCAGATTAAAATACTCATGCTGTATAGTGCTTGTGATTCAAAGGGAAACAGTGCCCAGAATTTGCAGCTATATACTCACATGCCATGTCAGCAGTACTTCAGCCAGATGGATGTTTTCTAAACTGCAACATTTGCTGGAGGCTTTAAACCACAGAATGTTTTGACTAAAACTATTTTCATAAATTTGCTGTTGGATGTATCTTCCGATACTCAATATTCAGTGAAAAATAGTTTGGTCTAAGTCAGTGATGGCTACTCTTTTCAGCACTGAGTGCCCAAAGCGTGCACGCGCATCCCCAAAATGCAATATGTGTGTGTCCCCTGTGCCTGCGCCTCACGCCCCTGTGCCTGCGCACATGTACCCACGCATGCGTACCCGCATGTGCCCTGCCCCCACGCATGTGTGGCAGAGACTCGAAGACCGGCTGGCCAGTGGGAGGCGCGCACACACATGTGCGGCGGAGCTGAGCTGGGGCGATGGCTCGTGTGCCCAGAGAGGGCTCTGCGTGCCACCTCTGGCACACATGCCAAAGGTTTGCCATCACAGGTTTAAGTTGTCATCACCAGTTGCTGCTTGCACACCTTTTCCCCTTTGAGATCCCTTTAAATTCAAAGTGATGCTCACCCCTATTAAATACATTTGTTTACTCCTATTCTAATAAAATCATTATAGAGCCAATGATAAAATATTCTAATAAAATCATTACAGAGCCAGTGATAAAATGCAGTAAAATTTAATATTAACAGAGTTCATAAAATAAGGCAGACCTTTTGAGAAAATGAATTGTAGAATTCAGCATCCATCAAAAATGTTTTGGAAATGCTTCTGACTTAGCAAAAACACCTTTATGCTACTAATTAAAAGAGCAATATTAGACAAGAAAACTGTGAAACTGCAGCATTTTCAGCCATGCACAGAAAGAGAAAAGACATGGCTGAAGTACTTCTTCCACACTGATTTGAAATATGCCCAAACAGAACTGAACTAGTACTACAAATAATAAGAATTTAGTAACAAAAGAAGAACTTATTTCCATTGGTTTGCAAAACTGGTTGTGGATATTTGAAGAAGGATCAGAGTCTTTAAATCTGTTCTTTAAAGGACAGCTTTATGACCGCTGTTCTAGTATCCAGTGGTCAAACCATTATAGTACATGCACAGAAGACAGGAGAAACAACCTGTGGTTAAGTTATTGGACAAACATTGTGCTTTGGAGCTCTGCTTGTTCTGGTCATAAACACAAAGCAGGTCACCTTTCATGGGCATTCAAAATTTACTTTTTCAAATACCATTCAGTTGCCACATCAACAATAACAAAAATCATATTGGGCAATGCAAGGTTAAGGAGCCACCTTGGAAGTCATGGCTTCCCATTGTTGCTTTGGAGGCACTTGATTTGCCTTTGAAGTTGCCTAGGCAGACTCCTTGCTTACATTTTACAAAGCCCGAAGGTCATGGTTTAGAGAAGGGACAAATAGTTCAAAAGCAACAGAAAGTCTTTGGCAGGTGGATAGGAAAACACAAGAAAATTAAATTGCAGAATTTATGGCAAAGTGTTTTACAATGGATATTTTCCATAATCTTCATTTTAAAAAATTGCACGGAAGAAACAGAACAAAAATTGCTGTCTTTGCTATCAGTATTAATGATCAGTGCTTCCCAAATTTCTGATTGGTTGGTCTCTTTTTTCTTGAACTGCAATTGGAGTTATTGTATACACACTTATATTTATACTTTCTCACATCCATCACATGTTGATGCTGAATATCTGAAAGGAAGGTGTAATCACTTTCATTTGAATGCACACTCTCGAAATCTTCTTTATTATGATCTGGATTACATTGAGAAGTATATTGTTATTCAAGCAAATACAAATACAGCTCTCCTATGGCATTCCTGCAGAATGCACAGAGAATGGGGACAGAAGGGAAACCATGCTAGCCGCACATAATTGTTCTCGATTTAATTTGACTAAACACAGACACCAATATATTAAAGATTTATTTGGTATTTGTATTCTGTGGATATGTGTCCCACATTGTCCTCTAGCAGCAAAAACCTGACATGCAAACCATAGGTTTCTCTCTTTAAATTTTTCCCCACTATCAAAAAACAAATGCCAAGTATATTGGGCTGAGAAATAGTGACTGACGTAAAGTTACCCTGTCAACTCCCATGGGTTGGGTTAGTGGGAATCTGAAACTGAGTATTTCTGATCACAAAACAAATACTGAGACTCTAGAATGAGCGCAGAGAAGAGCAATAAAGATGATTAGGGGAATGGAGACTAAAACATAAGAACAGTTGCAGAACTGGGTATGCCTAGTCTAGCAAAGAGAAAAAAACTAGGAATAACACGATAACACTTTCCCAATATGTAAGGGGCTGTCTCAGTGAAGAAGGGTTCAACCTATTATCCAAAGCACCTGAAAGTAGAACAAGAAACAAGGGATGGAAACTTATCAAGGAGAGATCCAACCTAGAACTAAGGAGAAATTTTCTGACAGTGAGAACAATTTTTAATCAGCAGAATGGTTTGCTTCAATTCAGTTTGAAACGTCAAAATAGCTTTCCATTAAAAAAAAAAAACCAGGCGTACATAATAGCAATAGCACTTAGATTTATATACCGCTTTACAGTGCTTTACAGCCCTCTCTAAATGGTTTACAGAGTCAGCATATTGTCTCCAACAATTTGGGTCCTCATTTTACCCACCTCGGAAGGATGGAAGGCTGAGTCAACCTTAAGCCTGGTGAGATTGAACTGCCAAATTGCAGTCAGCTGGCAGTCAGCAGAAGTAGACTGCAGTAATGCATTCTAACCACTACACCGCCATGGCTCATAATATTAAAGTAAGCCTGATTTTGTGGGAGGGAAAATATATTTACTATTAGCCTATTAGGATTTCCGGACAGTCTATCAAACAGAGCAATTCCGCTTACCTGGTTAAATACACTGTGGCTGTGTCCCCATCCATATTGTCTCCAACTTGTAACGGCTGCAGGCCTTTTCTCCTTATTTTTTTTTAAATTTCACTGAATACAGTGGAAAAGAATAAATCATACAAACATTAGTGAACTTTTTATGTATGTTGGGGTGGAATACTCATAGACCAAGGACAACATCAATCGAGGCAGTCCTTCCACAGGGACTGAGAATCCATTCATGAGAATCATCAGCAGGCACCAGTGTGCAGTTCTTCCGTCACACTGGAGGCTCTGACCTCCAACTCAAGGCCAGATGAAATACAACACAATCACAGAGACAAAATAGCAGATTCAAAAATTTAAAAGCAGATAAGAGTTTACATGTTTAAAATATCCAGGATATTAAAAAAAACAAACAAATTTTACATCAAAAATTACATTGGGGAACTAAATATCTCTTTTTTTCTTCAAATGTTAGCAATTGGCTACAAGGTCATATCTGCTTGGGAGAAAGAGTCAAGGAGCTAAACCTGTCAACCCTACAAGATAGATCAGACCTGGAAACCAATTCCACAAGAGCTATTGTAATTCTACTTTATTGTTGTAGGGTATAATAAGAAGTTCTTCAAAGCCTGATAGGCATTCTCTCCCCACCCTGTATACGAAGAGACTCCAGGCGGGGAAATATTCCTCATTCCTTCAATAGAATACTTTCTTCAAGGCCACTTTTGTATTCCTCTACATTTCTTAGGGATAGTTAGGTCCTACCTCAACATGGGAAGAATCAAAATCACAAGTCGATAGGAATGGCACTTTTGTTTTCCACTTCAGAAACATTCACAGGTTGGAAGTTTTCATCAAACTATGATATCATGATGCCCATATAAAAGGAGGGAGCTCGCATCACAATCACAGGATGCTGCTTTCATTATTCCCCTCCTTTGATAGATCCTGTGGCTTTAATTTATTCACTAGGCAATCGTTTCCTTCCTTCCTCCCTCCCTCCAAAATATGCCTAATTCACTTATTTCTCAAAATCGTGCAGTATGCCCTAAACACTCCATTCTCTTCTCTCCCTCCCTGTTCCTCACCTGCCTGCACAAACTTTTACAACCATTTATCTGTCCTATTCTCCAACTTGTTTCCATTCCCATTCTCTCCTTCACTTTTTTTGTGCATGCCCTTCTCTTCCCACACTTTGTCATATTCCCATGGTTCCCTTCCATTCAGCTTTCATTCTATGATTTGTTGTTTTTCTTCACAAACAGCTCGTTTTCTTTCCCTTGTCAACAAGGAGGGTTGTTTCTTCTGGGCTTGAGTCGTAGGAAGATCTGGAAAGAGGCAGAAAATGGTTGAGACTTGGGGAATAGCTTGGGGAAGCTTAGGCTCTCAGGGCATGGCTCCAAGCATTGTTCATGTTAAGCAAGAGAGATAGCAGGATTAATAGAGCAATGCAGCCTTCCCTAACCTGGTGCCCTCTGTATAAATTGGACTTGGGTTTTTATAATCTCCCCAGAATCACAAAAATGAAGAAGAGTAGTTCATTTGATATTTGTTGCTGATGATGGCCTTCCACAGAATATTGTTTTTGATTTAAAGGATTGTCATGCTCACTTTCTCTCACTTCCTCCCTCATACACATACTGGTATGCAGCTGCCTAAAAAGGGTGGGAATCGAATTTTCAATTGAGCATGGTGCTCAGTTGCCTTTTAATAGGGTGGTGATTAGGTGACTGTCAAACCTATACCACTTACCTCTCCCCACCCCCACACCTATGCATTCTATATAGCTCCTATTCCCTCCTATCTTCTATATAGCTCCTATTCCCATTTCTGCTATGAGTGAGCTAAGGATTTCCAGCAGTGTTATAAATGAGCATCCCAAGTCAGTCTTGAGATCTCCATGCATTGTTGTGCAGATCTGTAACTGGATCCAGGCTGAAGTGTTTTTCAAAGCACTTTTAGGGACACTTCTTTTTCCCCAGAAGGCTCTGTCTTGGTGGTGACAGCATGGAGCTCACCAAAGCAGGGGATAACTGGAGATAAACAGGTGCTTTCTTCTTTTTAGAGGCACGTGAGGTCAGTTCTTAGGATTCAGCTGAGACAATAGGAGCCCTTTTGCCTTTCAGCCTTTCCTCCTGACCACCCAGTAGAAGAAAAATCCCTGAGGTTGGGGCAATTTCACTCTGGAAAAAAAAAACTGTGTAAACTTTGTGTTTCCAATGGGGCTGATTCTTTACTGACATGTTCAACATGATCACAACAAACCATTCTATGATGCTGGTTTTTTTCCCCTTTCAATATGTATTTTCACATTAGATAATTGCTCCATCTCATTTAAAGTAATATTTTGACAAGAGTAGTTTTTAGAGGAAAAAAATCATGGCTTTTAAATTTTAAATTTAAACAAAAGGAATTGTACATGCATAGAAAACATACACATTTGGAACTGAAGCAGAAACTTGATATTTTTGTTTATGCTATAAGTGTACCATCTTGCAATATATATAGCTGAAAAAACTTTTTAAAGTTTTAAGATCAGTGATTCAGAAGCATTTAAATGAATTTTTAAAAGTACACTTACAGTAAGCATTAACACAAATCTTTCTGGAATTCATTTAATTAAAGGCAGTAGCAAAAATGTGCATTTTGCACAATGGATCATCATTTTCATTAATGTTCCTCCATCCCAAATGGGATGCTCAGGCCCTATTTTTTATTATCTTTTACTGTTACTCAACAAAATGTCTACTACATGTGACTGCATTTCCTGTGAATGATGTTCAGGCTTTCATTGTGCCCTTGTTTTAATTTTTAATGTCAAAATAGTCTTAATTTATAAATAAATATAGCTTGCATTAACAACACTACTATAAGTATTTAATGCTTGTAATTTTTAATAGTGATACAAAGGCTCATATAATTAAATCATTAAAAGGTAAAATACATCAATCACTCTAAAGTAAATGTAAGGTAAGGTGGATATTTATTGCTGGTGTGCTGCATGTTTCAGAAGGAATCAACATTTATGTAAACAATTATACTTGGTTTTCAATAAATAAAAAAATCACAAATGTCCCATAGCAAACTAAGCGCATTGTTTTATCATATTCACAATATATACTGTGAACTCCAGAATGAATCAGGTAATATAATAGATATTCTTTATTAGTGAATATTGGCTTTGATACATTGTCATATTTGATGCTATCATTTTTTACATATTTGAATCATTATACCTATGTGTTCTATCCCACATACAAAACTGTCCTTCCAAAACTGAAAAACAACTGAGCAGAAGGTAAAATATCAGAGAATAACATGACTATAGTATATTTTCTCTGAGAAGGATTTTATTTCATTATCATCAAGTATTTTAAAAAGTAGCTGCAGCATATCCGTAAAACATATTGCTTATATATAGTTTTATTTTGTCTATACAAACCTGAAAGCTTTAAATCCTCAATGCTAAATATATATTTATTTGGCTGGAAACACCACTGAACAAAATGGAATTTATTTCTGAATAAACATGCAATGAAAAATTGATATAACTCCAAGAAAGCAAAATCTATGTGAATACAAGGGGGAAGATTGTGCAGTACTAAGCTATTAAAACCAGTTGAACTTAAAGAGTAGAACATTCTTTAAGTGATTTCAGTCTGACTTCTTCCATTGTGTTGAGAAAGGGGACTGTTCATCAAAATAGCAGGTTCCTAGTGGAGTGTTTAAAATTTCAACAGAATTTGGCTTGAGATCTGGGAATGGGATATGGAAATACTAAATCTATTTTTCAAAAAATGTGCCTGAAACCTTGACAGCAAATAAATACAGTAAACATGAATGAAGACTTTAGTGAATAAACCCACACCCCAAGTTAGCTGGAATTGCTGCAGCTGTGTTCTTATCTGGATGGAGGAAGGACTACTACAACAAAGGCGGCTAAGAAGCCCTGGCTGATGCATGGGAAAGCCATTGGCCAGCAATTGTGGCTGCCCTTCTGCTGAGCAAATAGTTCAAACTGTTCATTCCCATCTTCTATTCTCTCCCCGGCACATTGTTTGTGTCCTTGCATTTCATTCTGCAAGGAAGATTGCTCTCTGGGCCTATAAGCAAACAGTCCAGAAAAAGAGCCAACTAGCCTTCTCTTTTCCCTGGAGAACTAGCATTTTTACTTCCAGCTCCAAGCTGTCAACATGCTAGAGAGTTAATGTCAGTATCGTGAATTAATTGCTTTAAGCTGGAGCAGTGAAAATGTGCACCAAATGTCCAGAATATGTTTATCAATAATGTTTCCTCTTTTTATTCTTTTTCCCCTACCCCTCCTTTTCTTTTCGCCTACCCTGCTGCTTTTTTCTGCTCAAATTGCCAGCCTAACTATAGGTTATATTGGCTAAATATAAAGCACTTAAAGTGAATTCTGAGCAGTTCACAAGGTATCATCAAACAAAAACAGAAACACTGACATGTTCTGGGCTCGGAATTGTCCGTCATCATTTCAGAAATTCCATATTATAGCCTTAACTGTAGGAACAAGGTGATGAATGAGCAAGTTAGGAAAAAGCAAGATTATATTTACTCATACATATCTTTGCAAAATTAACTTTGCAAATGGTGTGGGAATAACAAAGGAAAAAGAGGATATGAATGGTAAATGGATTTATGTTTAAACATGCTATATTTTAAAGTGCTCCCTGGTGTGAATGGCCCTCTTTAAGAGAATGAAATAATAAACCAATTTATATACCAATAGAGAGCTGAGATCCTGAGTGCCGTTGTGTAAATTTTCCCCCTTGACTTTTCATTATCTACCTGTGCAAAATCAATCTATATGTATGGGATCAACATAAAATTGGAGAGATAAAAGAAAAAATAAAATGTGCTTTGCATATCCTGTAGATAACAGGCACTGTTTCTTATTCTCTACTGGTTTCCAGGACTATGCATTTTATTTTATTATTTATCTATCAGGTTATAAAAGAAAAAAAAGATAGGGTGATATGGTCCATGTTTACTTTTTTGCTGGAAATATTGATTCTGTTAAATGAACCGTAGTTAATAAGTAACCAAGGAAATATCAGCTTAATTTCGCCTGTAATTTATTTCATTGCAAAACAGTATGAAGTGTGCTGCATTTGGGCTTTGCAAGAAAGGTCTATAAAATACAAACTATAGATATCAAATATACTTACTTGTCCAGTTAAGAAAAGAAAAAGGGAGATTGCCACTGAAAATATTGAGACTTAATCACACTTAACATTGTTGGATATTGCCTTCTATTGCAGACAGAGTACATGGCAATGAAACACAATAAGAGGGTAGAAAAACATTGCACTGTTTCCATTCTTGGCCCAAAGGTGCTTTTTTTCAAAAGGCAACTTTCTTGCGGGTTGAATCTGTGTTGTCTGCATCTCAAACTGAAAAGCAAGTGGTTCCTGTAGTCTGCAATTTTTCTGGACAAACAGACAAACACCCAAGTGGCCTCAACAACTCTCTAAAAGAATGCAAATGACCAGCTGTCTGTAAGGAATATAAATCCTTCCATTCTCCACCATCCACTTAGCTGAAGAAACTTATTGGATGAGAAGCAAAATGTCTTTGAAGAAAGTCCAGTTGCCTCTTGAAAAAAGCACCTTTCCGACAACCATGACCCGGATGACTGAGAATCTCCATAGACATTTAGCTATGCACTTTGGGATGAACACCCTTCAGATGGTGGAGTAAGAATGGATTTCCCAAAAAATTGCAGATTACAAGAACCACTTTCACTTCAGTTTCAGATGCAGACAACACAGACTCATCCCCAACAGCCTATGCCTGTGTTCAAAAGTGGAGAAACATAGGGCAGAAAATATCCTGCAGAAAGCACAGCTCCATAACACAGCCCTTTCAGCAGTTCCAAGAAGGCTCCACACCCAATTTGCACTGCTCAGGTGACCCTAAGGACAGAGACAAACCTCCAAGCGGCCTCAACGACTCTCTAAAAAGAATACATTCCCCACCATCTAGTTAGAGCTGAAAAAGCTTCTTGGATGAAAAGCGAAATGTCTTCGAAGAAAAACAAGGAAGTCCAGTTGCCTCTTGAAAAAAGCACCTTTGGACAACCATGACTTGGATGACTGAGAATCTCCATAGAGACTTCCATCCTTGGACACTTTCAAATGATTAGACATGTTTCCATGCAGTAGAAAAAGGAGGAAATGAGATTGTTTCACTTAAGCAGGTTCATCACCCTACAATGGCATAATTTACTGGGATGAGTATTAACAGACAAGCTCAAGACAGAGAGTTCTGTCCTTACACAGCACATCCCATAAGTTCTGTTCAGCCTCAGAGCCATCGGAAGCCCAATGGTAAATATATTATTTGTAAAAATCAAATAATGCTTCTCAGACATTGCTATCCGCCTCTTTCTTAATAAAATAAAGTTACCTTGATATGATTCAATTATTCTGTTTCTATAAATGCCTATTCACACATATCGCCATTGATATGGGACTTTTTTCTCCAAATATGATCCCACACTAGATAAACCCAGGTAAAAATCACAAGTGTGGATAATAGCTGCCCTTTAGGTTGTGTTCATTTTTTAAATTTAATTATATAAAATAGATACAATGACGTGGGTCCTTCCCATTTTTTTATGCCAAATAATATTTAACTGTGGAAAATGCAATCCAAAATACATAGGCTGAACGTTTTCAGCTTGTTGTAGATTTTAGACTTTAATGATATTCTCTTCTTTTTGTTATCCTAGAGTCAGTTTATGCTTTTGTTCCCAACAAAGCAAAACTTGTCTTTCTCCAGCTATGATGGAAGGACTGAGGGAAATATTATTGAAGGCATCTCATCCTCATGAAGATTTCTGGAGCACTGTGACTTAAGCTTTAATGCAATGGCCTCTACAAGCTCTGTGAAGAATAACAGAATAAGACTACAAAGGGACCTTGGAGGTCTTCTTGTCCAAACCCCTGCTCAAGCAGGAGACCCTCTATCATTTCAGACAAATGATTGTCCAATTTCTTCTTAAAACATCCAGTGATGGAGCACCCACAACTTCTGAAGACAAGCTGTTCCTCTGATCAATTCTGTCAGGAAATTTCTCCTATGTTCTGGGTTAGTTCTCTCCTTGATTAGTTTCCCTCCATTACTTCTTGTTCTGCCTGCAGCTATTTTGACCCCCTCTTCTTTGTGGCAGCCCCTTAAATACTGGAACACAGCTATCATGTCACCCCTATTTCTTCTTTTCTTTAAACTAGACATACCCAATTCCTGCAACCATTCTTCATATGCTTTAGCCCCCAGTCCCCTGATCATTTTTCTTGCTCTTCTCTGCACTTTTTCCAGAGTCTCAACATCTTTTTATATTGTGGTGACCAAAACTGGATACAATATTCCAAGTGTGGTCTTACCAACACATTATAAAGCAGTACTAATACTTCATGTGATCTTGATTCTATCCCTCTGCTAATGCAGCCTAGGACTGCTCTGGGTTTTTTGGCAGGTGCCAGCATACTGCTGACTCATATTTAAGTCATTGTCCACTAGGACTTCAGGATTCTTCTCACAGATACTACTATTGAGCCAGGCACAATTCTATTCTATATCTGTGCATTTGGTTGTTCTTGCCTAAGTGTAGAACCTGACTTTTCTCACCACTGAATTTCATTTTATTAGATGAAGCCCAGTATTCAAATCTGTTGTGATCCATCTGGATCTTGAGCCTATGTTCCGGAGTGTCATTTGCAAATTTGATGAATTCCCCTTCTATCCCTTCATCTAAATCATTGATAAAGATGTTGAAGAGACCTGGGCCTACAACAGAGCCTTGGAGTATTGCATTACATACTTCTATCCATGTAGATACAGTTCCTTTAAGGACTACATGTTGACTGTGATTGGTCAGCCAATTACAAATCCATCAGGGGGTGATGCTGTCTAACCCATATTTTCCTCTTATCAAGTAGTAGGTTGTGGTCCACTTTATCAAATACCTTACTAAAGTCCAAGTAAATTACATCCACAGAATTTTGCTGGTCCATTTATTTTGTCACATTGTCAAAGAATGCAGTAAGGTTTGTTTAGCATGATCTGTTTTTTGACAAACCCATGTGGGTTTGATTATAACTTTGCTTGCCTCTAGGTCTTCACAATTCTCTGCTTGATTATCTTTTCCACAATCTTCCCTGGAATTGCTGTCAGGCTGATAGATCTGTCATTTTCTGAATTCATTTTTCCTTCTTTTTTGAAAATCGGAACCACATCAGCCCTTTTCCAGTCCTCTAGTAGTTCTCCAGTGCTCCAGGATCTTTGAAAGATATGGTTCAGTGGTTTTGAGATCATGTCTGCTAGCTCCTTCAGAACCTTGGGGTGTAATCCATCTGGTCCTCATGATTTCAACTCATTTAGAGTTGACAGATATTCTCTTACCATTTTCTTCCTTACTTTTACTTATATTCCTAATTTGCATTTTACGGGATTTTTTATAGGTTGGACTGTTTTTTTTCCTTTTGTGTAAAAACAGATGCAAAAAGTGAGTTAAGCAGTTCTGCTTTCTCCCTGTTGATCATCATCTTGCCACTTTCTCCTATTAATGGACCAATCATTTTCTTGACTTTTTTCTTGTTTTTTTACATGTTGAAAGATGCATTTTCTGTGATTTTTTACATTTGTCACAAGCCTTAGTTCATTTTCAAACTTAGCTTTCCTGACTTCACCTTTGCAAGTTTGGGCTATTTGCTGATATTCTGCCTTAGTTATGTGTCCTTCTTTCTACTTTTTATACTTGTCCCTTTTGTCTTTCAGTTTATCAGAGAGTTCTTTATGCAACCAAGATTTCTTTTGAGATCTCTTATTTTTCTACTTCATTGGTATTGTGATAGACTGGGCTTTTATAACCTCACTTTTCAAAATTTCTCAAGCTTCTTGGGTTGTTTTCCCCTTGAGAATTTTCATCCATGAACTCCTTCCCAAGCTCTAAGTTTATTGAAATCAGCTCTCGTAAAGTCCTAGGCTCTAGTTTGACTTTTTTTTCTGTTCCTTATGTTTGTATAATGTTGAATTTCAATACTGTATGGTCATTCCCCCTCAAGATTCCTGTAACTTCAACCCCTTCTATCAGTTCATCTCTGTTAATGAGAATTAAGTCCAGTATGGCTGACTTTCTAGTTCCCTTCTCTGTCATGTCCCAAGCTTTGCCCTTCTTGGGCATGCATGCAAAGTCACAAAGCACATGGAAAAGGAGCAGAACTTGGGGAATGAAGCTTTCATTTCTCTGATCCCCCTTTCCCGTGAATGCCACTGATTAAATGGGTTATTTTCTTAAGAGTTAATGCTGTCTAGTGGTTTAGAGGATAGAGGTCGGAAACCCAGTTTCAAGCTTACACTTAGCCTTCTAGTTCATTGGGTTCAGTCTTCAGCCTAAGAACCATATACAATTCCTGAAAGAAAGGAGTTGCATAACCCTGGGAGTTGGAGTTGCATAACCCTGGGCCACATTTAGTTCCCTAAAGCCCTAAGAGATCTCTAACAGTTGTAAATTTGTAATATTTAAGATGACATAAAATAGACAATATTTTAGGCTAATTATTTCATTGTAATTAGCTACAAATATAAGTATTTCATTTCTACCCTGGCCTTGCCTTTTAAGTCTTTGAATTCAGCTCCAGCACAATTAGTTAAATGGCTCTCAGACTAGAAAAAAGTCTCACTGCTCTTCTATAAATCATCATCTTTACCTTGAAAAGCAATACTATGTGAGCTGAAATTGATAGGTTTGTTTTGTATGATTATTTTTCTTTCAGTCCACACCATCTAAGAAATTTCCAATCTCATGCCTATCTGATGTTTCAGAGATAGAAGAACTCTCAAGATGTCTAACCAAATGTCTAGTAATTCTGGTACTGTAACCACCACACAGCTGCAGTTACCTGGTGGCAGAAATCTCTCTCAGAGGAAAAACACACCATTCTTCTTCCATCTTTTGTATTTTCTGTTGGGGCCAACTGTGATTGTACATAGGACTGTACAATTATGACCTTGATGTGACTACATTTGTGTGTGATAAGAGTCTTGAAAATACAAGACGCAACAATACATTAGCATCAGCAGCTTCATGCTTGCTCAGAGTAGCAGCATAGGTTTTATTCTTTTTCTTAATCAAAACTTTGACATCATTTTGTATCAATAATTGAAATGTGAATGCAAAGTACAATACTGTACATACTTAACTGATGATACACCCAACCTAACTCTCAGTCAAGCTCACTCATTCATTTTATATGGCTGCTCATTTCAAATATATGATTCTGGGTGGTTAACAGAAAAATAGAAAAACAGTCCAAGACAAAATATAATACCTGAGATAAAACCAACAACACAATCAATATAACCAAGTTCAACCACACAACCTGGACCCCAGGCTCAGCAAGAGAGTAAATGATTATGGGAATCCACTATTACATTCATGCTTCTTGCAAACTGGAACAAGGGCAAGCTATAAAGTCTCATAAACTTTTTCTACTTAAATTTTGCCAAATTCTAAGTTTCAGTTCAGATGCTAACTGACTGATGCAGGAAACACCATCATTTCACTTAGATTTGGAGCTGTTCCATTTGACATATCATCCAAATCCAAATCTTCAGATTTGAATCTTCACACATTTTCCCTATCTAGTAGAACTGGGCTAAATCTATAGTCATTTCTTCTTAATAGATGGAAAATATCAGATTTAAGCCAATAGATTTTTTTTCTCTCTTTTCAAACTTTTTTGGCAAAATTGGATGAAATTTTGCACTGAATTTTCTATAGGGACTAAAACAGACATGTAGGTTTGTGACGGTTAAGTGTTGGAAGTCTTGGGATTTCTGCTGGCAGTTATTCAGCATATAACTTTTAGAAGTTTAGGTGCCACATCTTTGATGAAAGAGATCTCATCCACAACAGTACACGGTATTTTTACGCAAATTGTATGAGGCTGGAATTAGATACCTTGTTGCAGACATGAGGCACATGTTTTTCTCCTTCTGAACAGTGAATCACTGACAAAGCTTCAAGAAGTTCAAATAGATTTAGAATGAATTCAGGATTCATAGAAATCCATCAGCTATCTCTGCATTACATCACACCAGTTTTTAATCAGCTGCATAAAATTATTGCATATTACCAATCAGTGATGCTCAGAATATTACACACAATGTCGACAAGGAAATAGAGTTAAAGAATTACTGTGTGATGAATGTCAAATGCTAGTGCTAAATTACAGTGTATGTCAGCTGTCCAATGCTGAAAAATGCTATCTGCCAACACATTAAAGTCAAATTTTATATGCAGTTGAAAGTCAATTTTCAATAACATGCAAAAACTTACATACTAACCAATGCATTGAGATGTCCAGAACAGAATTTTGAGTGGAGGCTTTGGAAGAAAGATTGTTGCCCATACAACTGTATATGCCCAGCTTGCTTTTTAAAGCTGAAGTTTACCAAATCCCATCTATGGACACAAGGCAAGCAACTGAGCCTGGCCTGTATTTCCCAAAACAAAAAACTTTATAAAGGAGTCTGCTTAATGTATCTGTGGGATTCATTTTCATTCTATCAATTAGTTTCTATGAAGGAAAAGTACTTGCATTATCTCTTTGCTCTGTTGAGGCTGGTTCATTCACTCCTGATGCAGGGATCTTTCAGTCTTGCTCTCCAGGTACTTTGCCTCTCTCTCCATCTCTGTCTGAACCATTGCTCTCAGCTGATTGCTACTCTATCTATATTTTAGAACATATCCATCTACATTAATAGCTCTTGAGGATAAGGGTAGGGTTCTCAGACAACAGATATTTCTCCAAAATAGAACTTGCAAGAAGAGTAGGTCATGATGGTCAATGGCCTTAAAATGCAAAAGCATGGTCAACAATGTGTTCCTTTGTTTTGTTTTTACTATTTTACTGTTTGTTTGCAAAGAGGAAGATTAGTTGGTCCTGCTTGTTTATCTAATTCACCTGGAAAGATACGATTCCAACCTGATATGAAGGCAGAAACAAGGGTATCTTATCTGCTACTAACTCATGTTTGCAATATTTGGAATTAGAAATACAGGAAATGTATAGAGGTCACATTACAATTGGTGAAGAGGCAATCCAGAACTGTGCATGCTGCTATTTCAAAGTAATGAATATATAGAAAATTTCAGGAAATGCAAAACACTATGGGAAAATCCCGGCTATGTTCATGGGATATCTTTTTGTAAGACTTCAGCCTAAATGGTTTGTTCACAGTATATGTTCAATACCTTCACAAATTTATACTTCCCAGGAAACCAGAGTAACTTAATTTTTTTATAATAACTATTTTAAATTTCTTACTATAGGTTCTCAGTAACTTCCACAAACCATGGTTTTTATTGTTCTTGAGAAATCCATAAACTGCTATCATCCAATTGAAAATTGTCGAGAGAATATTATTAAATCAAAAATGGGGTAACACCGGATGGTTTGCTGCTGTTCCTGCTATTCCTGCTCCTATGGTACATGCTGCTCCTGTGTAGATCTTGTTCATCTGTGGTTTACACATTGTTTTGATTGTTTTCTGTCTTTGTATCCTGTCTTTCTTTTAAAAGCCAGTAGCTACTTACCATAAATACACAAAATGAGTAACTGCACAGATCCTAGGGACTGCTAAGGATTTACACATACTCAAGCAGTCTAAAATCTGGGTGCCATTTTAAGGAACAGATTTGAAATTAAATGCTGATGCTCCAAAATTCTCAAACAGCTCTACATTCACACAAGAAGCCTGACAGTACTCAAGACCCTATTCTAAGACTAGTTACATATTTGATGAGCTAAAATTAAAGCTGCATCTAATGGTGTAATTCTTCTGTAGCACTAAGACATACATGTGCCTAATCAAAGTCCATCTCACTTAGGAAATCTCCTTAGCTCTGGTAGTTGCTGGGAGAAGACAGCAAAGAAGCCATTTCCATGGTGTCTTCTCTGTCAGAGGGTCCTGACCCAGTCCTAGGCATTTCTTTAGCCATCTATGTACATGTGGGAGTATGGTGTGAAATCTTGTGCTCTGGCTAGCAAATAACTTAGCCCCATGGGAAAAAACTGAAGCTGTTGAAACAGTTCAGCATGTTGGTCCCACATGCAGTTTGGGAGTCCAGAGAGATGGCAAATGGACACTATCTTCCTAACATGATTATGCCTTTTGGGGTGAGCGGTGGGGGGATGGTTTCCTTATTGATTCATTCTAGCGGTTCAAATCCCACTAGGCTCAAGGTTGACTCAGCCTTCCAAGGTAGGTAAAATGAGGACCCGGATTGTGGGGGCAATATGCTGAGGTATATTGGATTAATATACTGATGTAAGAGTA
>JANHFL010010205.1:48573-60548 GCA_032468155.1 Oxyrhabdium leporinum | reverse complement strand
TCCGATCTTTAAGCGCTGCTTCGATGGACAAAGTCGTCGCCCCCCCCCCCCCTTTCCCTGGGTCCGGCAAGGCCTCACTCGGCGCCACCTAAACTAGGCCGTCTGAATCGCAAATCGATCCTGTTCTAAAGCGAGCCTTTTCCTTTCAGGCTCTTCCAGGGCCAGCCGGGCCAGCTCCCTCTGTTATCCTCCCCGTTCCCCGAGGCCTGGAGAAGGAGGGGAGCGTTGGCGAACGTCAAGCCAGCAGCTGCTAATGAGTTAGCCAATTGCGACTTCCAATTAGCCTCCTGGTAATTAAAACGCGTTTATGGGATTAACACTCCGCAGTTCTGCCCAACCCTTGGACCTGAGCAAGGAATGCGTGCGTCGCGAAGGTTTGCCTGGGAAGATCCAGTCGCTTTTGCAGGATCTGAAATCGGACAAAGGACTGACTTCTAATGCAAAAGGCTCACTCGGCTCGCCAGGCAAAGCCCGGGGTCGGTTCGCTTTCCCTGCTCGCGCTTCAGAGCTGCGGCGGCGGAGCAAAAAAACAGGACGATCTCTGTTCGCTAGGCTGCTTACGACAGTGCAAGCTGATAAAGCAACTATTTTCTCCTAATTTCAGGGCGGGCAATGGCGGGGGAGAAAAGTCAATAGAGAACTTCCTAGAAAAACTCCAAAGTTGATTTAGACTGTAAACAAGGAAGTAAGTCCGCCTTACTAGAAAGAAGCTATTTTCGCAGCGGGCGAGCTGCGAGAAGAAATAATAGCAATTTGTTCTCTGGGATAGAAAGTGTCTTCGATAGTGCCCTTTCCACGTCATCGAGTAGCGTCCATCGCCTTCAGCCAGCATAGCTAACAGTCTTCTGCTACAATCCAGTCCATGCAAAGGATGCCAGGCTGGAGAAGAATGACCCTTGCCGATGAATTGCGAAGATGTTACTCTAAAAATCGTCACCTCTAGATGTTACCATTGAAAGGAAAAAAAAGATAATGGGAGGGGCGGATGGACCAGGGAAAGGAGTTCTTTCAGCGCCTTGATTTCAATAGAAGACCCAAGTAAAGGCTTCCAGTTATACCACTCCATCTTTTGTCTTACTCCTTGAAAGTAATATCTTGTTGGGTTTAATGCCAATTCCAAAGAAAGCTGAATAGAATAGCAATACCTGGTGTTAGAAAGGTTTACTTATAGCAATATTTCTCAATCCTGAGAACTTTAAGATGCATGGACATCCACTCCCAGAATTCTCCAATCAGTTGGCTAGGTAATTCTGGGAGTTAAGTCCGCACATCTTATGAACCATTTTTATATAACACGTCCTCATGATATTGCCTTCATGTCATCTCTAGCCATCAGCAGGGGCAGCTTAAAGTCACTCAGCTGTTCTAGTTTTAAAGTAGTATTTCTCTTCTTCTGACATAGTTTTGATATGGAGATATCTACATTTCTTTGACAACTGGGTGGTGTATGATGATCTCAGGGCTGGAATCTGCACTGCTCCTATTAATCATTTAAAGACTTCTGCAAGCAAATTCCTTTCCCTCCAGGACCATTTTACTGAGATACAGTAGAAACTGGACATTTTCTCCACAGAGATATCTATTTTCCCTTGTGATGACTTCTAGTCCCATGAGAATTCAGAACTGAAATTGGGAATCTCATACCATTTTCAATTGGGAATCTCATACCATTTTCTGTAGTCCCAAATGTATTAATACTAATCTCAAACTGCACAAATACAGTGAAAATGCAAATGAAGTTTTGGCACTTTAAGGCAGATACTGGTTGCAGAGAGAGATGAGAAGAGAATGATGGGTAGATCTCAATACATGTAAAAAATGACATAAAATGCATTTGTGACTTAGTGCAAATAGACATTAATCCCTATAAGCAGTTTAATAATGGAAGATCCCAATGTATCTGTGCAAACAAAACACTATGGGATCTCTATTGATCAGATTGCATCCAGACTTGACTAAGCATCAGAAGATAAGTACCTTAGTTGGTTATAACATTTACTATGTATAGGGAATGCTCTGTTGGGTATATAGTAGAAGGTCTAAAATTATACGCAATCTAAGAGGCAATGGGGGCAGAATATCTTTTGCCTGCAATTTGAAGAGTTCTATCAATTATATATTTTTACCAAAATTGGAGCATATACTTCGCAATTGAGGCAAAGATATCTATTCTAATATACCTACCATATTGCCAACAGAAGAACTAAGGAATTAACTATGAAGAAGAACCTAAAGTGGCTATGATAAACAAAGCAATTGCCTGAGTGCTCTAATTTTGCTGCACTCTGTCTTTAGCATGTCACCACCTGGGAGGAAAAGCAGAGGAGGAATTATTAGTAGACCTTCTTGGTGATACTTTTATTTTATTTAGAATTTCTTTCCTATTCTTTTCATTTTTTAATGTAGTCACTAATTGTTGATTGCGAAGTTTTCCAAGTTATGCTTTGGTAGGAAAAGGATAAGTGGCCCAGAGACCTTACTAGTATGTTACTTGAAGCTCCACCAACACCAGTCGGGTAAGCACAACAGATCTTTACACTTGATACTGTCAGAATAAGGGGGGGAAACCCCTATACCAGGGCTGTCAAACTCCCGACCCATGGGCTGGATGCGTCACGCCCAGTTTAGCGAAAGGGTTAAAAAAGTCCCAATACGTCACATGACACAGCTATGACGACATGAGTTTGACAACTCTGCCCTATACTAACAACACAGAACTGAAGACATCAGAGTCCACAAGGGTGTTTAAAATGGATGAAACCAGCATTCAAAGGATTTTTTAAAAATGGGCTAGAATGAAGTCCACCTTGGTGGAATTAGGAAAGAATATTGTGATAGTTCTGATGCTGATGTACATTGCAAGTGAGTAAGTAAAGAACTGCAGGGCAGTATGCTTCTCCTGATAAGACCATGTCAATGCAGCAAGGCCTACAATTTATTAAAAATCACTAGTGAGGAAAGGGTCCAGGAGTAGAAATTAATTTGGATTCATTATGTATAAGTAAGATAATTTGTACCTGTAAGGTATACTTTCTGCACTCCTTTTCCCAAAATTCTTTTCTGCATGTTTGTTTGCTGGTCAAATATGTACATTTTTATGTTGAATCCACATTTAGCTTGAATCCACTCATAGTTTATTAGCTTCTTTCACAATTTCAGTCTAGTTATTCCAGTTATTTATTAACCCAGTTAACCAATGGCTCAGTCTTATGTCAAGCTACATTTTCATTTAGGTGTTTAATTGTCTTTATGTGGATATTTGAAAAACAGACTACCACCAATAATGATTTTAACAGGTGCCCTTATTTGTAAGTGGTATACCTCTGAATACTAAATGCTAGGTTCATGGATATTATTTTAAAACAGATTAATAGTTATGCTGATATTTCACAGATGTCCTTATTCATTAGCAGTAGTCCTCTGAATACTAAAGTCACAGATATCCCACTAATGAGGCTATTGCAGAGTTGCTTTAATTGTATGCTTCCTAGAAGCATTTGATGATCACACTGAAAGCAGAATTTGGTTGGAATACAGTTCTGTTCTGATTAATATTTTTCAGGTAAGCTCAGAAATAATTAAGAATCAGCTAAGATGACTAAAACTCTCAGTGACTGAAGCTCAATGGAACTTTAGCCAGCACTCTTTTAATTTCAAAGTAAAATGGTAGAATGTTCCTTATTTCCTATCCTCTGCCTATATGAAATTAAAGAGACAAGTGTGAACCTGTCAGTGCTTGGAATAAGGAACTTCAGAATTTAGTTCCTCCTTGGGCTCAACAAGAGATCTATTATCAGATCCTATCTGATAAGTGTTGGAATCTCTGGATCACTTTAAATGCTTGCATGCAATGCTGCCACGCACATATGGAGAATAGTGGGATATAATTTCAGCACATTAACCCATGAAAACTTACACTGTGACATAATCTCATTTTTAAAAGTGCATGTAAATTGGTTTTGGGGGTCAACTGGGGCTTGAATGGGGATCAATTGGGATCAACTCAGTTCTGAGGGAGCTGCTTTTAAAACTTTTGCAGAATTAACTATTATTTATTTGTCTATCAAATTTCTACACAGCCTATCTCACCTAAGTGACTCTAACATGATTGGTTTACTTCAGAGGATTTTTTGAAAATGCAGTCAACAAGCATTTATTACTGCTGTGGTTCTTAAACTGTTGGCCCAATTACCCTTTTTTCTAGTCTTAAATACAGGTAGTCCTGGCTTACCAATTAGTTACTTACAACCTTTTGAAGTTATGAAGTTATGATAGATGTGCCACCTTCCCCCAGCAGTCATGTGACTGGGCAGGTTAGCCTTTGCTGATTTCCAGCAAAAAAAAAGCCCATTCAAATGAAAAGGTTCAGTTAATAATCATTGCAAAAAAAAAAAAAGACCAGAAAATTACTTCCAGTCATGCAGATACCTCCACTTAGGACTACAACAACTTACAACTGTAATTCCAGGCTCAATTATAGTTGTAAATCAGAAGAACTTACATGGACTACTTGTAATGTCATTACCCAATCCTCCCACTCCCCTCAGCCCCCCAGGCTTTGTTGTTTATACAAGCATCTTAATAGAGCAGTCCCAAACTGGATCTTGGATTCACAAACAAGAAATTACAAATTGCTCCATTATCCCTGGGATATGCCCAAATTACCCTCTTAGGGTAATTTCTTCAGTTTAAGAAACACCATGTTGTTAGGTGTATTGGGTCCAGGTGTGATTACTGCTTCTGAAGTTTCACAGTGGTCAGAGTTTTGGGAAGAATTATCTGTGGTTCCTAAAACAATAATCGTAGCAAGTTCAAGGAAGATGATCTTGATAAGGTATTTCTGTGGCTTTGAATAATATATCTCCAGTCTTGTAAACCAATAGAGATTTGAATTGAACAGTATAAAATTTATTTCCTTTAAACTTAACATTTTACTAATAAAACAAAAAATGTGTTCCATGCATACTGAATGCTTCAAAGAACATTCAAGAAATAACTAATTATAATCACCCTACTGTTGAATACATAATTTAGTAGTTGGAATATTAACTCATATGGTTTGAGGTTGTCCTATTGTTTCACTTTCAACAGACATCAACGGGATTGTTAGCATGACTCTGGGTCAAGTAGTGTATGTTAAGGATTCATGTTCCTTTTGTCTATATTCCCAGTATCAAGAATTATAGATTCTTCAGGCATAGAGGTATACAGTAAAAAAATTACTGTATACAACACCAGAAAGAGAAATCTATATGTGATATGTAGCAATGGATTATCAGAATGATAACATGTAAATTAATATTTTCAACTAAGAAGCAAGGCTTTTAAATGCCATAACACTTTTATAGTTGTTCTATTTATAATTTCCAGTCCCTCTTTTTCTTTTAAAATTGCTAAGTTTTTTTACAATTGCTAAGCTTATCTGTTCTGAGATGTGTTGCTCCTTTCATACTGTTATATGTAATTTTTTTTAGTTTGGTATTATCAAATAACATTTTTTAAAGAGTGGACCAAGTTATATATCTAGAAGCTGTTAGTAGCATTCAAATTCATGAGACACTACTTGCAGTCTCAAGCAACAAAGCATGGACAAGAGACTGATTTTCTTGTTCCTCCTATCTGTAACAAGAGGTCATAAAGATCCAACATATAATATGCCATGTAAAAGATTAACAGCTCCACTCAATCTAATTTGACAGATAAATTAAATTAAATTCAGGTATAAATCACCGTCATGCATTAAAACACTTGAGGCTGAGTCTCCTGAGAACAGTTAAAGAGAAATCAGAGTGGGTGGGAGTAAATAGACACTGTATATAACTGAATTAGCTGTATTGAAGATTCCAGATTCTGGTAACTGGGGGAGGTGCTCTCCTACAGTAGCATGTGACAAGTGCCTTGAATTCTGCACAGCAGAGCTAATGTTCTAGATGTATTGTGCTATAAACTAAACTGAAATACAAGGAGTGCTGCATAAAAATTGGCTTTGGGCAGCCCCAGCAAACTTGCAGAAGTTCCTGGTCTGATTCTAGCATCTTCACGTAGGCATGGGAAAAGACAGGCCTGAAGTCTTAGAGAGTTGTTGGCTGTCAGTGCCATGTTGTTGTTTTGATAAGTTGACTACTTCTTTTAAGACATAATTATCTTTAATTCAAGAGTCTTCATAAATCATGGGTGGCAGATAATATCTTCCAGGAAGTGTTCCTTCCAAAACTGCAGCTCTTCTAGCATGTGCATCAGAATTTGGGGAGCAGAACAAACTATAAATAAATAATCAAATAGATGCATATGCCTTCTCTATAAAAAGAATACTCTCTGGGTTCAGAATTAGTATTTTATTTTTGTGTAAATTCAGTCCGCTATCTATTGTTTGTAATGTTTTCTTGCAATCATTTTTCTTCTTTCTCCTCATTCCCCATGTCCTTTCCCTTTGTCAAAGTTTAGGCATTGAGAAATATATGGATTTACATCAGGGACTTGGATCTGTATTTTCAAGTCTTCATATTGTAAAAAAAAAGATGATGAAGCAATATGTTTCTATGTGGTCTACATTTTACAATAAGCTTCAGGACTGAATTAATCCTATATTGAAATTAAATGGATATTACATGGATCCAAAACTGTTTCAATTGTCTAAATCTCAAAGAACTTACTATTACAGATGCATTAAATAGGAAGGATTCAATAACAAATTATTTCAACATGAAATAATATTTTGGGAAAATTATCACAATCAATACACAAGAAATTATTGAAGATCCCAAGAGCTTTCCCTTAAAAAGGACCCTCTGAAATCAACAGAGAGGACATTCTACTATTCCCCCTATCGATATTTGCCCAGAAGTCCAAGCCTAGGAAGTTCAATGAGGATTGTCCCTATATAAGTCCTGTAATTATGTATCTTAATTCCTCACTATTCAAGAAACAAGCATGATCCAAAATTAAGCACCCTACTAGTTTTATGGAGGCTGGAGGAAGTAGGCAATAGTAAAATCTTTACCAAATCATCCTTGCATATTGTTGGAATTCTTAAAGGGAGATAATTTTGAGCAATGCTTACACAGACACATCCTTCAACATCACAATTAGAGGGAATCCCAATCACTAAATTGTTGATTGTATGATTTATTGGAAAGCAATTTTTTACTGGCTATCTTAAATTTTAGTTCTCTTTCTGTTTTTAGAACATTGATGCATACTGAGACAATAACTGATCTAATAATTCTTACTATACAGGCTCATAAAGAATAACAGACCAGTTCTGTATTCCAAACATTAGAACATCTCTCTACGACTAAGCCAATATTGGCTTAACAAGTAACTCTTCAACTAAAACAAGCTTTAGAGGGAAGTCTGATCCAAAATACTGCAACTTAATACTAAATGGGAACTAGCAAAAACTGAAAATAATGACAATGTCAATGTTTATTCCAAAATAAAACATATATTTTCAATTTTTCCACATTGTGTTAACAGCCACAGCAAATAAATCCAACAATGAAAGAATGGAATCCACTTTATCAGACTGGATATTTGACCAAATAAACTGATTTACTACCTCCAGCTTAGGCGGTAATATATTACTCTTTTAAGATGCCAGGAGTTTTTTTTCTACCTTTTGGTGATCTCTTCAAATTTTATTTAAATTCACAGGAAAAAAAATCCGTGGCTTATTAATATGTAAGTGAAAGAGTTAAGCAATGTCCTCAGTATCACTTAGTTAAATTAAGAGACTTCAGTGTGCCTTATTTGAAATATGCAATTTTTTTTCTTTTTTATGGATTATTTAAGTACAACATTTCTTCTGACAGTGCCTGCTTTGTAAAACTGTCTTTTCAAAATCCCGCAGGCAAAACTTCAATAATACATTTCAACTGGAACTCCATAAGCTGATACCTCTAAATCATTCTAGTCTTTGTTTTCAATTGGATTTGCATTTTTTTCTGAAATAGTTAACATTCAATTTCATGCTTGGTTTCTACAGTAAACATTGAGGCTTTTTGTCATTGCCTCACTGCATTCCCTGTCTTGAACCAATAACAAATAGGTTTTTCTGAGAAGTTGTACCAGGTGCCTCCGACAGTGCTATTGATAAGCTGCTCCTGGAAATAGTTTTGGAAATTAAAATAAAATTCTTCTGAACCAAGACTTGTCTTCCTCTTAAGTCCCTCGTCCCTTCAAAACAGTGGTCTTTAGGCTGAAGCTGGCTCATACACATTCTAAAGCTCAGCCTGACTTGAGCTAGTTGGGACAAGTTAGTCTTCTAAATGCTTTTTGACAACAGACAGATCTTCAGATTAGTGGGCAATAGCTGGGCGAATGCTCCAACCAATGGCACTGATGTATGTAGTCAACTATATAACAGTGCCCAATAGTCCCTTAATATCATCTCGACTAATCAGCCAATTTTGGGGTCCTCTACCAACAGTAGCCCTCTTTCCCAACCCTCACCCAACAAGGCTTTTGGAAGAATAGCACTTGGAGCCAACTTCTCTGAACACATCAAGGTACTGGGGAGGAATTGAAGTAGCTCAGCCGGACCACCAGTATTCCCCTATCAACAATGCATGAAGGAGGGTCTTAAAAGGGGAGAGAATGAGCCTGGTTGTTGAGATTGGCTTCTGTCGAATTTGTCATTTTGGAGAGGTCTGACTTCTGAGTGTCCAGAACAGGAGTGTCAAACTCATGTTGCCACAGCGTTGTTACGTGACATATCGCAACTTTCCCCCCCTTCACTAAACTGGGTGTGGGCATGGCCAGCACATGACACATCCGGCCTGCAGGCCATGAGTTTGACACCCCTGGTCCAGAAGGACCAGTGGTGCAGAAGGCATGGAGGCCAGAGTTTGAATTCTCAATAAGGACAACTACTCTCAGTTGGACCTCCCTTTATGACTACCAGGAGCTCCATGTATATAATTTGCTTCAACGCTTTTACATTTGTGGCCTTCCTTCACATCAAATCATGTCAGATAAAGACTTGGAATCAAGCCTAAGCCTTTTAGTTCCATCATCTGGGAAATAGGGCAGTTTTCTTGTTCATCACTCCTGCAAACACAAAAAGCTCCTTAGGAGTTCACTATAATGCATTTATTTAGAAGGCATCTTAAAATAGTTCTAATTCTTGAGGAAGAGATTCTTGACAAAGTCAAGCCTTCAGCATCAAGAGTCTTGTCTGAAACTCTGGAGCACCTGCAGATATATGGAAGCCCCAATGAGCTACCTTGGCTACTGTTTGATCTAATGCAATCTTGCGTCATTCTCTGACTGGGTACACATATCACCTTAACCCATCCTCTAATTTATTCAACAGATGAATCTAGTTACTATGGCTTATTGAGCAAACTAAAATATTCCTCTATGACTTCATGAAATATGTAAATCAATCCAGTGACAGAATCAGATTGAATTTTTATACATTTAAATCAATGTGACTGAATTCCATAATTATTAGTCTTCCTATCAACGCTTGTGATACAACAGAAATTAAACATTATGGCTTTTCTGCTATCAATGGAACTCATTGCTAATGCAAAAAGATGAGCACAAATCATTCATCCTTTTCTCTTACCTTCCTGTTTTCTTTCCAAGTTTTGGCTTCACTTTTGCTTCTTGGCCTTGCTTTCTTAGCCAAGAAATTCCTTCCAATAGTGAATCAAAGGTCTTTGTTTCAGAGAACTGTTTAACTCATGAAAAGCCCTGACCCAGAAAAACATTTGGGTCTCTATCATCTGCCCCTCTCCAAGGTGCAGTAGGAACACCATCAACCTTCCTATCAACAGAAGGGAAGCCTGAAGCACTGAAGATAACATAACATTGAGGCGAATCTACTTGCACTCTGGTTCAGCAGGCCAAAATTTCCTAGGATGACAGGAATTTTTGTTGTCTGAACATGGCCACCCTGCATATGGCAGGACTTAAGTAGGACTCATGGGCCTGCTAAGATTGGGGGAGGGCATTACGGAATTTGTGCAGGAAGATCTTTAAAAAATTTAAAACGGGAAGACATGCCTGTTCAAAAATTCTCAGTTCAAGGTGCAATTATTTCTAATAACCAAGTCTAAACTGATGAGGTTGTATAATTAATTATGAACTCAAAGTCATCTTAACTAATTTTTGTGTAGTTTGCAAATGCTTCTGAAGATACAGCCAGTTCTAGTGGTTAAGGCTCAGGACTAGAAAGTGGAAGACCATGGGTTCAAGTTCCACTTTAGCCATGGAAATCAATTGGGTGATCTTCGGCCAGTCATTCTCTCAGCCCAATTTACCTCATAGGATTGTTGTTGTGGGGAACATAGTTTGTTCGATAGTTTGCTGTCTCGAGTTATTTGTATTAACAACTTTAATACTAAAACGCAGGGCGGTCCGGGCAGAAATGAAATGAATTTTTGTAATTTAGGCTGGCAAAATTGGATCATGTCTAAATCCCTGGGATTTCAACTCAGCTCTGCAGAACTTCGGCTGCTTCTCTGAAACTGCCTTAATCGCGGCTGCACAGGCCCACAGGCGCCTGCACCCGATTAGCGCTTGTTTTGCAAAATGGCCAACTTGCAGAAGTCAGCTCGAGGCTTCCGGAACTTAATGCCTCGTTCAGGGACAGCCACCCACCAGGGCTTTGGGCTCGCCCGCCCGCCCGCGTCGGTCCTTGCCCCGTTTCCTTCCGTGGCCTCTGCCCAGAATTCCCTCCGAGACGCTGCAGAAGGAGCGACGTCCGAGGTTAGCGAGGTGCGTGCTCGCTGCAAGGGGCTCCGTGGGGCGGAAGGGAGCGAAGGCAACTCGTCGGCCTTGTTTACCAATCTAAAAGGCGCTCTCTCCACCATCTCATGTTACCGAGCTGAGCTCCCTAAATGATCTGGCAGCCGATAACGATTGCATGTTAAAGGCACCTGAGATAAACGGCTTGAGCTTTGAAGCAGATTTCATTGGCTGTTCCACGATGAAAGGAGCAGAGAGGGGAGCCTTTCGCGGCCCGGCGAGGAAAAACTCTTGCCAAGGACCCCAAAAAGGGGCGCTCCTTGAGGGACCTTCGCAGGCAGGTTGACTGACTTAATGGCACCTGCTCCGAGGTAAGAAGAGGACTGCAGCCTCCATGAACGCCTCCAGTTTAAAAAAAACTGAGGAGAATTCAGTCTGCTCTCCTTAAATGAACCAGCATCTTGTTTACTTCGGATTAGGGTCACAAACACGGTTGGGAGATCGCAGGCTAACATATCAAGTTCTTTCTCTCCCCAGATATTTCAGTCTCTAAATGATTACCACAACCCAAATGCACAATCGGTGACCTCTGTAGAACTAACACCAGGGATTATGTCCAAGAAGTTGAATTCAAACCTGATTTATGGCTTGTCCAAAGGCAACACTGCAGGTTTGAGAGAGATATAGCAATGAGACTTTATTTTACTTTATAGAAATAAGTGTATTATATAACTTATCATCCTTAAATTATTGGAACCTAGATCCCTTTGTCTGTGCCTAAATCACGTTTTTCCCACAAAGGTGTCTATTTAGTGGAAGAGGGTTTCTTGTAATATCTGATGCTAGACATTAGAAAACTGCAAATTGTTACTACACTGAATTATTTTCTATTTTGAAGTCCAAAAATTGTAAAGATGGTATATAATATGCTTCATTTTAGGTGCCATATTTACATTTATATTTACCAACTCAGCAGTCTTTTGAATGTTCCTATGAATAAAGAATTAGGATGAAAATTCTCCTGGGATGGAGAATCCAGACTTTGTTGGAGAGAGATCAATGGAAATTGGAAAACATGCTGCTCAGTCATCATTTGGCAGGTCTATGGTGAGTATGACTCTCTCTCTCTCTCTCTCTCTCTCTCTCTGTGTGTATACATACATACATACATATATACATATACTATATGTGCATGTATGTGTGTATATATATATATATATATATATATATATAGAGAGAGAGAGAGAGAGAGAGAGAGAGAGAGAGAGAGAGAGAGAGAG
>JANHFL010010205.1:29828-48473 GCA_032468155.1 Oxyrhabdium leporinum | reverse complement strand
GAGAGAGAGAGAGAGAGAGAGAGAGATTCTTGGAACCAAAGAATGCTTATATTTTTCTTTAAAATGTATTTTACTGTAGTATTCAGAGCTCCCATTAGCTCTGGCTTTGACATACCAGACGTATCACAAAATTTGGCAAGTTACTACATAAAAGAAAAAGATCCTTCTAAAAACAATAATTGTCAAGACAAAAATATTTTTAATCAAATGCTATTTTATAGTTACCTGAACTTCTTGCCACCCTGCCTTCATCTTGTTTTTAAACCTAGCTGTCTTTAGAATTGTCTGCAGGCCCATTTGCTCAGCGGAAGGCTCTGCAGACTTTTGATTGGACACACTGTGAAGTGACCAGCCTTTTAAAGCACTCGGGACACCCCATAATGCCTAGCAGTTGGTAGTTTCCCATCCAGGTTGGAAATATCTGGAAGAAAAACCTGGAAACAGCGAGACATACAGTTGAGGAAATAAAGAGGATTTTACAAGATTCAAAAGCAGAAATGCATGTTTCCACTGGTCTCAATAACTGAAAATATAATTATGGTAGTTATGATGCCAGACATTCAATTACAAAGGTGTTTTTAAAGCCTGTGGACCTTATTTAATAGGCAGTCATATGATTTTCAGTAAGCATGTCCCATTTAGTTCAAGCATTTTTCTGACTAAATTTTACGCCCATAAAATTATTAATGTAATTTGCACACATGTATTTCTTGCATATTATTCATTAGACTTAAATGCTGGTATATTCTTCCTGCTCCTACACTCAGATTAGTCCCACATGCCATTTTGGGATGATATCTAATAAAAAGAGCTCTGGTTCCATGAAAGTTCATCTTCTTGTTATGTTAGCCTTTAAGGTGTCACAGAGATTTTTTGTTGTGTCAATTTGGCTGCAGTGCCACTATAATCTAGACTTGTTCTTGTTCAGGCTTTAAGTAATCCTGTTAAACACCATAGAGCCATTGGTGATTGTTTTGTTGGCTTCTGAAACAAACCTTCTGGGTTCTTAAATCTATGTCAGACCTCCATTTGTGGTTGGCATCTCTTTCCATACCAATCTAGGATTATAGAAAAAGTAAGTTAAAGATTTTTCAGGGAAAAGAAATTCCAGGCATATTTATTCAAAAACAAGTCCCACTGAGATTAGTAAAGTTTAATCCCAGATAAATGGACTTTGGATTGCTGCCAATATTCTGAATATGCAGGAAATATGTTGGGAAAGAAATTAAGGAAAAGAACATGTGGATGAATATATTTTACAGGTAAAGAAGCTGATGGACTTGATTTAAACTTAAAATATTACTTAGAAATTATTAATGATTTTGTGGTATATTTTTTCAAATTAATTCAGATAATATAGCTCAGAAGTTTACAGTTGCAGTACAAATGGACAGCAAGGTAAGAGGAGATCCCATAAAACTGAACCCAGAATCCTTGTGTGAGCCAGTTTACCCATTGTGAAGCAAGAATGTTAATTAAAGGAGCAAGACTTATAATTTACAGGAATGGAAAGCAATCTAAATGAACTTCTGAGTAAATATGTTGCCTACTACTCTTACCATAATCAAAAAACCTGATTTGGAAGGGTCATAAACATTTAATTTCAAATAGGCCTGGGATTCCCACCACTACTTCTTTAACTGAACTCTGCAGCTGTTCCTTTAACAATAGCATGATCTGCCACAATGAGAGAGATTAATAGCTTGCTCTAGATCAAGTTGTTGCTAGAAGTATATCTCTAGTGGTTGAAGAACTGGCAATCAATTAAAGGAAAGATTCAGGGCTGGAGAGAGAAGGAGAGGTGAAGAATAAGGCCTTACAGAAGAGAGAACTGTGATTACTTCTTAGAAAATTGAGTGCTCTCTGTTAGTTAAGGGCTGATATGATATGGCCTCTTTTCTGTGAGAGAACAATTTTCTACTTTTCCTATTTAAACATTAACCTATCAAATGATTTGGAAGCTAGAATGATGTCAATACCCAAATGTAACCCCTGCTTTTAGAACTGGTGGTATTTGTACTCAGTTACTGTTTCTGGTCAAGTAGTACAGTATATTTTTTATTATACATTATTATAAAATAAATGCAGATGTTTATTTTTGTATGTGTATTGGCATGCATACACTTTCATTTATCGTTTATATTTTCTGTCTTATCAAATTAATCAAACCAATTGTCCATAAGTGACAATGAAATTAAATTGCCTGTTGACTCTGTTGCAAAGCTTAAATGATCAAAGGCTCAAGATTCTAAAAGAAGGCAAGTATGATTATTTTGCAAACATGAATTACTTTTTATTGATTTTGTTAAATAAAAAATAAAAACAAAACGTAATCCAAAAGCACACAACTCCAACCCACACACTATTCCCAACTAAGAGTTCAGATTGAATTCTTTTTGCTCTAACTATATTTATAGCTGAAAACAAAGATGCTTACTTTCAAGTGAGCATAGGTATGATCAGATTAGCCAGCTGTCTATAGAAATAGTGTGATGAGATTAAAACATTGTAGATCTTGGCAATAACAAAGATGTATTCATTTTTATATTAATCACATCCACATGAATAATTCCCTTTTGTTTTACATAATTATAAATAAAGCATTAAGACAAGATCCAAGGAAGATGTCCATGCTCACCCCCAAAGTGCTGCCTGAAAATACTGGAATCAAAAGCAATGTGCTTTTGTTTTAAATTTCCCCAGTTAGTTGGCCTGTCAAACGGGTAGCAGAGCAAGAGTTTGTAGAAGGGCACAGGATGTTTCTCCAAGTTTAATATCTATTCATCAGAAGGTTAGACATTGCCGAGGTAGTTAAACTGGGAAGTGATTCCACCCTCCTATAATCAAGCCTCCTTTTATGAAGTTTCTAGATTAATATTAGGAGGGAAGAGGCCAGGGGATTCCTGCTTGAACTGCAGGATTAGGAATATTTCTAGAATAAAGAAGAGGGTGTGAATTGACTTTAGTTTGCAAGCATCTAAAGCGGAATTACAGCTTGTAAAATAGGTCTCCATCAGTCTCCCGGGAGACGACTCAGCTCGACTTGGGTGTTCCAGCTCCTTGTTCTCTATCTCGATAATTAGTCCCATCTCAGCTCCAAATGTGTGTCTTCTCCACCCGCTTGCCCGCCCCCCTCCCCACACACATAGACATACGCTCTCTTATCCCCAATAAATTTGTTTGGTCCCCAAATTCCTTACATTTCTGAAGTCCTGCCAGACGCGGTCTCTTTGTAATGGGATTGTGCTGGACCTAAATGTTGGGGACAACCCCAAATGCCATCTTTTCGGCCTTCGGAGCTCCTTTTAAGAAGGAAAAGAAAGTTTGGAGTGTGACTTTCTTATCGACGTGGGGGAAATGTCATTTGCTTTGTGCTTTGATGTCTGGTTGTCTTTCAGCCGGTCCTTGCATGTCATTACCAGGCTCACAACAGAGAAGGGGGTGGGGCGGGATTTTTGGGGAAGGGAAGTAAAGGGGGAAAAGACGAGAAGAAAACAAGGGCAGACAATTAGATGATTTCTGCCCTTCTGTTGCAAATTTGAATAGAGGAATTCGGGACAGAGAAGCGACGCGGCGGCGGCTCTATTCTTACAGAGCGAACATACATAGGCGGCTCAGGGAGCGGGAGGTTATTATTTGTTTCTACTCCAGGCCTTCTCTTTGGACAACGTGGCTCTGTATCTGCTGATATTGAAAGCTAGAGAAAAATCTTCCCGGTGCCGTATAACTCAAAATGGCTCTACTACTATCCCACACACACGCACGAATCTTAGCGGCCAGCTCACTTTCTTCTGCAGTAGCCCAATATTCTATTTTGTTTTTTAGTTGAACTGATTCTTCGTCCTTTTATCTCGCAGGCTTCACTAGGCCTGACTGCCCGTTGGTTTGTGGAAAGGCTCGTAGATAACCCGACGCATTTCCCAGTTCTGTTTCCGTGAATCTTTTGGCTTTCGAAGCCTTCGCCTTGGCGTAAAAAGCGGGTGGACCGGATATGAAGGAACACCCCCAGCCTCGCAATTAAGAGAGACTATACTAGAACTTAGAGGTTTCGCCCCAAAGAGAAAAAGGGGGAAATGAGAGAGCCTTGCACTAAGTAGGCCAGACGAAGAGGCAAACGCTGATGGGCAAAGCTGAACTAAGTGTCCGTGTACTGCAGTAGCTGTGCACAGGCGAAAGGGCGGGAAAGCTGAACTAAGTGTCCGTGTACTGAAGCACAAGCGACTTCTTGGCCAGCGGGGTAGGGTGATCTTCGTCAGCAAAAGCACTTTGCCGCTGGGTGCTGTAGGGGGTCCTTGGCCGGCGGCGTCCCCTTGCGCCGGAAAAAAGGCTGCCACACGAACTCCCCTTCCCCGTTTCTGGCTGGCCCTGGGACTCTCCACCGCTACGGCTTTAAGTTTGGAGCATCAGCCCGCCAAAAAAAGACAGCAGCACTTCGAATTGCAGCGGCCCAGGCGGGAGGGTTCCGGTTCCAGGATCACTATTTGGATGCAGAGAGGCTTGGCTGTCTTGCCGGCCGCTGAGTTCGGAGCGCGGCGCGCCAGGCCTCCTGGCGTCGCTTGAGAGCAGGAAGGGTCCCTGTCGCTTGAGCAAAGCCGTGGTGTTAGGGGCAGGTGCTTGTTTTATCTCTTACTTCCAAGGGAGGCCCCGCAGCCGGGGCCTCGCTCCAGCCAAGTTCCTTGGAGCAAGGGCTCCGGGGACTCAGAGAAGGGCCACTCTTTTGCAACCCAGCTAGCGATGAGGCCGGAAAACCAAAGTTGCAAAAACGATGGCGGGAAAAATGACCCTCTGCGCATGCTCGAATGGGATAGGTGTGTTTCTCATCTGCCCCTGTAAAGTAAAAGCTGTTGAACCAGCTGAGAGGGGCCTCGAGGCAGCTTTTGTCGTTTTGGTGTTGTAAATATGGTTTTGTCACTTTCCTGCCGCGTCAGCCGTGGCTTTAACGGTTGCTGGATAGGGTAAATCGCAGCAGATAACCCTAAACTGGAAGGCAGGAAAAGCAAGAGCCGTGCATTTTTCTTTCTTCTATCGCGATGCGTAAATCTCACGGCGTCATGGCGGCGATAGAAAGCCTGACTTCTTCGGTATTGCTAAAGGCACACGAGCAGCAACTAGAAAACGAGTTGGCAAATTTAACTGAACTCAGTCACACTGCTTCCTGGAGCGATTTGCTACCTCATGGTCTCTGTGCTTGTTGGCTTGTGTCTTTCCATTCAAACAAGCGAGCAAACATCCGTGGCAAGTAAAGAAGTACAAGGATAAAGAAGCCCGCAATTGCCCACTTGGCAGATAAAATCTCCCGGGAAGCTTCCTGTGGACTCGACTCTTGCAGGAATCGTGCCTGAGTCTCGCAACCCCGGAGGGGCCTTCCCCTGCTGAGCCAGATGAGACGGGAGCTGTTTTCCTTCCTTCGCTCCGCCACCTAAGCAAGGACGTGGGGAGACATTCGTTTAATGACAAGTAATTGACAAATCCGAGAGGCCGCATTACCAGTGGCGGGGACGGTATTAATTATTGAAAAACCATTAGCCTCGGTGTGTGTCCTGCAGCGATCCCATCTTGCTGAGGAAATATAAGCTGTCGCGTCAGTTTAGATGGAAGGGAAATCAGACGAGGAAATCCCCCGCCCTTTTCCTCTGCAGCCCAATCTGGAGGGAAGCGGAGGTTCTTAAGAGCCTGCCCTCCGAGACAGACCTCACACGCAGTCGGGTCCCGAGGAGAAGGTCCTTCCCGCTCTTTAGCGCTCGGAGGAACCCAGGCGGATCTCCTGCCCTTTCTAAGGTTTCTCCCCGGTCTCTCCTTGTCCCTCCCCGCCCGGCGGCCCCCGAAAAATGCGACATACTTCTTTAGTCGGAAGAAAAACTGGGGAGGGGGAAATACTTTGAAAGGTCAAATCGGCGAGGTATGAAATACACCCAGAAAATCGGGATTGTAATTAAGCTCGGGGGTCTATTATTGCTTGTTAACTCCCTTAGCAAATGATAAAATTACCACCAAAAATATAGATTCACCCACAAATATCATAACAATAATGTCTAGAATGAAGGGAGGGTAGTTTTGTTTTGATTTTGGCCACTGCAGGTTACTGACACTATCTAGACAAAAGGAAATTCCTATGGTTCTGAGATATATGTATGTGAATATGCATATATATACAGTATGTACAGTATATAACATACACGCACATACATACACACAAAACATGCAGAAAAGTAGTAAAAAATAGTAACCCAAAGAAATTAAAGATATGAGATAAGTAAAGGAAATACAGCTAAATTGATTACATCATTCATTGGCCATACATACAACCCATCCTTTTTCTTCAATAGATATAATGCTTCCTGTATTGCCTTTTATTCTTAAAGTATTTCATAACTCTCTTTTTCAGGGTCTATCCAACTGCGACTATCTACTCTAGGACATCTCTTGTTCTCAACCTCTTTTGTATATTTATTTTGCCATTTGAGCCTCATTTTTTCTCTATGTTCCCAAACTACTTAATCTACTTCTTTCATGCTGGTCACTCATTTTTTGTATTATTCATTCAGCACTATCTTGCTTCGTTTTACCCAAACTTTTAAAATACTTTATTTCTTCATTGAATTCAACTTGTTTTTACGTTTTTGTTGATATAGCCAATTCTCACTCCCCAAGTGGACAAAAGCTCAATCTTGCATACAACTTTCTTCACTTCTCTCAACAAACATTCAACAAATGACATATCCTATATTTCTGCCAGTATTTGCATATCTTAATTTTTTTCATCCATTTTCCCATATATTAAAAACGTCCCACCAAGTTAAAAATGCATCTACTTACTCTGGTTTTTCACTGTTTACTTGCAATTGTGATTTTTTTTCTTGTCAAACACAATTTCTTTGGTCTTTGATAAATAAATGTTCAGATCCAAATTTCTTGTTGCATTATACAATTTTTCTAACATTCACTGTACATTGTTTTATAAGAAAGCACCCATTTCCATCCCTGTAATGGGAAATCTTAATTATACAATATGCACACTTGAGGACAAAATAAATATGTATGTGAGAAAAAATAAACTGAAATAAAATTCATAACCTTTGAGTTCCACTGACTTCAGCAGATTTCAATGGAAGCCTGTGGGTTGGAAAGGTGAGTGCTTTTGCCTGGATGTTAATCCTTTCCTGCCAGATCAAAGCACCTCAATATACAAGTTGCTTTGGTGATGGAATGAGTGCCTGCACATTTTGGACAGCATTGAGAGAAAGAATTTCAAGACAGTGAAAAAATAATCAGACATCACCTGTTTTTTTAACTATTGCAAGCTAGATGTTATAAATAATTTGCAAATGGAATCATTCTTGCTACCTGGAAACAGTACTTGTATTCTAACATGTTTGGAGGGATCTAACATTCAGGTTACCTGACAGATGATTTTAATGAAAAGCTCTGGGAAGATGTCCTAGGAAGATGGCAAATGATACCTAGCTCCTATCCTATCCTAGGTTTTCACCAAAAAAAGTTATCAAGGTGAAAAGCTCTGTGTTTTTCATTCAGTCTATTCAAAGTCTTCACATTTTTTGTCAAAACAATTAAATAAAACCTAATTAAAGGAAAGTTAATATTCTGGGGTAGTTCTGTGTTTACCTGGCATTGTGTCCAGTGGGTAAACCTGTGTAGAGTTGTGTTTCTTCATATATTTTGAGCTTTAACAAAAGAAGGAGAAGGGGGGGGGGGGAATCCAGGTAGCCGTATATGGGAGATGAGGGTTATCTCGTGCCTAATTGCAAGAATAAAAGGATAGCTAAAAGCCATCATTGTCCAGCTATTACAAACAGAAAACAAAGAAAGCAAAATGGGAAGGGGGAGAGGATTTAGAATAATTCAGCCAAAGTTTTGCAATAATCAAATCTGCGCCTGTTAAGCGAGCTGGCTGTATGAGATCAAAGTGCCAACCCTTTGTTTTCTTTCCAATAGCCAGGCAACGGCTCCATGAAAATACTCTTGGGTAAACTTGAATTTGCTTCAGCAACCTATAGCCCTTGTGCCACCACCACTATCACCAGCCCTCAGTGGTCCCTTCAGTTAGGGGGGGGGGGAATCTTCGAGAAAGAAAGCAGCAGCCGCGGAGAATTCGTACCTTCGCTTCTGACCCCAGCCGCCACGGAGCAGCATTCCTGTGCTGTGCCCTGGGCACTTGCCCATGCCCGTGTGTACGAGAGGGAAGGCTGGTTGGAACCAGAGGGCATTGGACACCCAAATTCGTTTCTGCCTAAACCAGCACCAATGGAACCTTTTTCTTCCTGGGAAGTTTGGGGGTGAGGGGAGAGAGACTGCTGCCTTGCTCCTCTGGGCCCGATTCTGAGTGGGAAGTAGCAGTAAGTAGAAAGCAAATGCGGTTCTCCCCGTTGTACAATGCTCCCAATTAAAAACCAAGATAAATCCCTACCTGATGCCAGAGAGCTGCAGATCGCAGATGACAAGCCAGATACCCCGCCGTCTGCAATTCCGCGGAAAGGCATCGCTGCATTTATTGGAGCGACTGTTGACTTTAGCACAAAGCAAAGATTTCACTGCCCGCTAGTTTAAAAATGAATATTTTACCAAGATATCGATCAGCGTTATAAAATTCAGTTAAGCACAATGGCTCAAAAGGAGCAGAGGAAACACGCGCGCACGCACACACGCGCGCACACACATACAATATACACATAGCGAGAGGTAAAGAACAGCCGTCCTAATATCTGTGTAAATTTACCGAAGTATGACGTGCTGCGTAAAGTTTGCCCTCCTGGAATTTGGAGTTATATTTTTTTATTATTTGTTTACTGATTTTGTTTATTCGCAGATCACGACGACTTAAAGCACCAGCAGTTTAAAAAAAAAGTGGAGATGAACTAATGAGTGTGATCTTTTGAAAAAACCCCCCCCCCGTTTTTTTTAACCAAGCCGCCATCCGTGCGCGGGTTTAAGGAAAAAAATATGAGCAAGGAGAGACAAAAATAGAAAGAAACAATTGCTACTCCAGAGCATTCTCAGTGGCTCATTTTTTTTTCTTTAATGTCTTCGTCCCTCTCCTCTTCCCCCCCCCCCCGCCCTCGAATGTCTACGGGCAGAAGTACATCTTATCGTTCGGGATCAACGGAGGGGGAGTCAGCTAAGTAGTTTAAAACGAGCGTGGCACAATAGGGCAGGCGCGCTGGGACCAGCCAGGTTACAGCGATCCATTGACAGCCCATTGTCTCCCGATCACTCCCGTTTCGGACCTCCATTCTTCTTCGCGACGGGAGCCTTTTATGTGATAATGAACACACATTTTCCGCTTTGCTTCACAACGTGTGTGTCCTTGCGGACGGAGAAGCACGGAGTCCTCCTTTGGGGGGGCGGGATGCGCGCCTCACTCTGTTTTTAGCGGGTGTCTTCTCTTTTGATTCGCGACGAGACCATGTGCGGGCTAAAGTAAAAACCTTCCGTTTTATTTCACCTTTAAAAAAAAAGACAAGCGAAGTATCTATGCACGTCTGAGAGGTATCCCTTGCCAGTTTAGTTTAGTTTAGTTGAGTTGAGTTGAGTTGAGTTGAGTTGAGTTGAGTTGAGTTGAGTTTAGTTTAGTTTAGTTTAGTTTAATAAAAGCAACCCAAGGAAATGTAGGATTAGGAGAGGGGTGGGGTTTATTGTCTGGCTTTCGTGGTCTTAAGGTCACATCTTATTTCCTACCAGGGTTAAAAAGGAATCTCTCTGACTGATACTGATTGAATCTTAAGAGGAAGCCTCGTGGGTATGAGTCCCATTAGAACTGAGTGGTTTGGAATCAAGTTGATGGTGCAATAAAAAAGAAAGATTTGGCATAAATTAGCACTTACATATAAAATGTAAGTTGGAAAAATGAGATTCAATCAGTTAACTGCACATCTAAATCGTGTTTTTTTTTAATTCCAGTAAACATTCCAATATTCAAAATATTCCTTTAATGGCAAACAAATGTGAGCAGATTGGTCATCTAAATGTCAGAGAAGTTCTTATTTTCCATCTTTCTGACTTGTTTACTATATGCCTAACCGTTCAAGTCATGATTTTCCACATGTATAACATGCTTCTCTCAAGCATATGCACAACCTGTGTTCAGTCACACAAATCTATAAGCCCCCATGCACTTGAATGCAGTGATCCCATCTTCTTGATGCTTAATACTCTGGGTCACTGGGAGCAGGGCTGGTGATTTGAGGATCCAGGTGCAATTGCATTTATTGATGTTGTATCTGTAACCCTCGGTCATTTACTTTTGGGTCTGCATTTCCTCAATAAACCCAACTTTGAGCCCAAGCTATTGCATGTAAACTGACCACTGTGATACCAGAAAGGAACCTTTTAAAAAAAAGCCCTTTGAACACTGCTAGATCCTCCTGTCAGCTGCCACCCCCAGTTACTTTGAAGAACAACCCTAGTGTCAGCACACAGAATCTAAGGAAGGACCAATCCAGAGAGGGGAACTTGTCTGCCCCCCCCCTCACCTTCTGGTCTGGGTTACAACTCCCAGCAATAAGGAAAGCTTCTTATCTTCTACATGGCTCTGGTACAGTACCTCCAGTTAAAATGCCAGAAGCCAAAAGCTATGCACTGAGTTTGCAGGACATTTACAAACAATAACATTATTGCCCACCAACAATCATGTGGTGCATGATTATTTCTCTTTTGATTTGCTGCTGTTCGTTTGAAACTGTGGTGAAGAAGCCAAAGCCACGCGGTGCACAGGCCTGTGCAGATGGGGGACCCATTTAAGGCTTTCAAATGACCAAGGAGAAATACAGCGTTTTTTGTTTTGTTTTACACTGGCTTAGGAACAGCTGCCACTCTTTGGAAAGGGACAGAAAGGCAACGCATTATGTTATCCTTTAATAGTGTGCCTGCTTTGTAAGTTTGACAAACCCCGTGAATGAGGTTACAGTACAGGTAGGACAGTTTTATTTCCCAGGTGGTCATGTCTATTTCAAGTGACTTCAGATAGGCCTTTAGTGTGTCTTTGTCATGTTTCTTCTGCCCTCCATGCAAGCTTGGAAAGTTCTCCAAAAGAAGCTGTTTGAGTATGTGCTCGTCCAGCATACGGATGACATGAACTTCCCATTGGGTCTGTGCTCTTATCAGCAGTGTTTGGACTGATGATAGACATGCCCTAGATAAAAACATCGGTTTCAGGTACTTCATTATGCCATCTGATGCCTAATATCCTGTGAAGAGAAGTCATTCTTGCATGTCTTTGATATACAGTTCATGTTTCACAGGCATCCAGGAGGATAGTAAGTACCACAAGTCTGTAAACCTTCAGTGTTGTTACAGAGCTGACTATTCAGGTTCCCATGCAGTGGAGTGCCGTCTACCTATCTTTGCTATTTTGCAATTAAATTCTGTATCAATAATCACTGATCAGAAAAAGATGCTACCAAGATTTGTAACTTTGACAAAGTTACATTAGTTAACTGCCTGCCCTTTGATTGTGATTTTGCACTCTGTGTATAGTGGATGAGGGGCAGGCTGGTGCACAGCTTAGGTTTTTTGATATTGATGGTAAGCCCCAAGTTACAACAAGCTATGGATAATTTATCCATACTGATTTGGATCTCTGTTCCTGAGCTAGTATTCAAGGGGTGGTCCTCAGCAAAGACCAGAATAGTTTCCTTCACATTGATAATTGCTTGAAGTCTCCTCAGATAGAAAATATTACCATCCACTTCTCACCCACCTATCAATACTCTAAACTGCACTTTGAAGGGCATCAGAATCATTTTAGCTTTTATTGGAATGTTTTCTTCTCTTCTTTGAACATTTATTTCATAAATTAACACCCAGACATTTATATATTGGGTGAATATAGTGTTCTCTCTCCAAATGTTTTAGGCTATAGCTCTCAGCAACTTCAGACAGCATGGTGGTCAGATATTGAGCGCTGTAATCCAAAACAACTTGAGGTCATCAGATATTGTCTCAGTTTTAGGCCACCCATCATTCATTCCTCACCTTGGCATGGCAACTATGCCCAAACCAAGCTACAAAACGTGTTTTGAACAATGCAATACCAGCAAAGCTTTGTGTTCTTCTCTGATAATCTTCCCTGACTCTGATTGGTATTTAGATGGGTCAGCTGGCTCTATTGATCCGAGTAGGATCTCTTTCTAATCCATAGAAATACTTCTCAGAGGTATAATCCTTACTGTTATTGGTTCTCGGGAACGGAGCAATATTTTCCATATCTCCTCTAAGAAACTACCAGGGAGCCCACTGGGACTTTCTTCCACTTCCATTTGCCGTTGACACGTGCACTGTCTCGAAGCAATCAAGACTACTTGCCTAAGCATTGGAATCTTACAAGATCCAGCCAAACGATGCTAAATTTAATGGGGCTGATTTCCGTGTAAACACACCGAATAAAAGGCTCGGATTTTCGCCGAGAGGTTGCCAGAAATAAAGCTCACACATTTAACCATTTTGATGAACCGAGGAGCTTGCTTTTAAGGAACTTCGAGTTATAGCTACTTCTGGTTCAACACTTTTGGTTTTTGCTCCGCCTCCTGGATTACAGGGCAGCTCCCTCTTATTGAAATCCCGGCTGTTTCAAATTCTCAGGATTCCAGCCAGACAACCATTATGGGGAAGGGAATTCTATTGTTTCGCGTGGGGTTGGGATCCGACTCGCTTGAAAGAATGGATTTGACACCGCAAAACAACAAGCGAGCCAGGAAACAACACTTAGTATGGGGTTTCAGTTCATAGGCATGTAGTTTTTCTTCCGTCTTTGCTCCCAGCGCATCCCGCCTGTGTGGAGGGCTGCTGTACCGAAAAGCCCTTTGCACACATGTGTGTCCCCACCTCACTTCACTCGACCTGGAGCTGGGTCGACCGACCTTCCCTCCTCTGTATCCTGGAGAGCGTCCGAACATTAACTTGGCCGAAGAAGGGCGGGCTTCCACAACATATACAGTCAAAAAATTGTGCGCAGATTGCAATTGTAATATCATAGGCGAGCCATTCTTTCGGTAGTGCGAGTGGAATGGGCGGTGGAAAGGGAAGAAAAGCAAACCCATCCCTCTCCCCGTTCCTAGCGCCCCGCACAACTCCTCCAAAAAATCCAGCATAGCTGCGAATCGCAGCGCTACCAGACGGAAATCCCAATTTGAAGAAGCAAAATCGGCAAGTAGCTAACAATATTTCCATGTTTGGGCTGGACTCTCCCCGAGTCTCGCCAAGGGAAGGAAACCACGGCAGCAGAATCGATTGGGGGACTTTCCAGTTCCACGTAGAGACGGCAACTGGTTTGGTAACTGCCTCTCTCTGAAATACTGGAGGAAAGGGGCACTTGCGGGTGTGTGTGTGTGTGGGGGGGGGAAATAACGGGCCGTGCAGCAGACAGGGCTCTACCCCACCCATCAGCGGCACCCCTGTATCTGGAGGCGACTTCTCTTTGACCATTTCCTTTCTAGTGCTTATAGCAGCAATCAGCCGTCGCTGTGGCGAGATATAACCTATCCCTACTGCTGATGGACCTGTGGCCCAACGATGATTAGGTGGCACTATAAAACACTAGTGTGGCAATGGTCTCTGTCTGACGAGAAGGACTTTGGAATCGCAAGAAGACCTCAGGGCTCCTAGCACCACTAGTCAAAGGGCTGGAAGACAGGCAGAACAGCAATTCCAGCTTTCAGTCCCTAACATTACACGCGGTTTGTTTGGGGTTTTTTTTAGAAAAGGGGAGAGGGACAGAGACACAAACTAGCAAGAGAAAATGGAGATTTTGCTCGGCGTGAGTCCACCAGGTTGAATTCAGGAGAGGTGTTGATTATACAGTGACCTTCCTTCCTCCATAGTTTTTATGCAGATTACATAAAACCATCTTGTTGGTTTTTTACCAGACAAAAGGGAAACAGCAGGACCTGTGCATTTTTATAATTGTTCTAGGGGCCACTTGTTTGAAAGTGGAATCATGGCCTTTACTAAACAATTGTTGATAGATTGTTGGAGTGCTGTTAATAAGATGATTCAGGCTCTTGGTTCCTTGAAATATACACTGCATATTGATCAGCATCCAGCTAAAGAGACTTTAATTACAGGCCCACTCCTTTAGTACAGGAGCATTGATTTTAACCCTACCATGAAAATCAAAGGAAGATTTGTTTTTGTTTTTTTTTCAAAATGGCTGGATCTTGTCACTTGTAATTATTGAAGGATACAGTCATATTCAGACTTACCTGGAAGTACCCTTTGTTTAATTTTAGGAGATAACCTATTTCTCAGATGTAAGAACACAAAAGTTCAATGAAGCTTGCTGTAAAACAAAACAGGACTGCAACTTCAGAGCATTTATGAAGATGCTACTATTCAGAAGTTAGCATAAATGTTTTCCATGATAACATAACTTTAAGAAGTGGTAAATTCAATGGACTTATAATTCTGTATTACTAAGCAAGAACAAATGATGCTGAACCATTTAAAGCAGCAATAAGAAAGAAAGGTTTCAACATCATTGCATTTATTTTTCCATTCTGTAGACATGGATAGAATTGCATCATTAATAGCACCTGCTGGGTTTCACTCTAATTGCAACATGTTGATAGGATCCCCACCTTATGACATACAAGCAAATCAAAACATTCAAGGATGTAAGTCATAATGAATCCAGTTAAATATTATTTCCTGCAAAGTCAGGAAATAGAAGAGGTCAGTTAAGCTCAGTGAGCCTCTCTTGAAAAGATATGCATGCAGACAGAATCATTGAATACTCCTAGTTGTAGTTCATGTAAGAACTGTGCAATTAAACTACATAGAAACATAATGGGCCTGGAGGCTTAAATATATGTGTTCCTATATGCCATTTCCATAGTATAGAAAGAGAGCAGCAAAAGCGATTTCCATTTCCATTTCTTTTTTTTGAAAAAAAACTTGTCTTAATACAATTAGTACACTGAACTGAAAATATTCCACAGTCTTTTCCAGCCCCAGTTTAAAAGATTGCATTATTCATTTAACCAAAAGAAATGAGGAAGAGGAGATGAATGCAAAACTATAGAATTTAAAGAAATATTGAAGGGGGGGGCGAATATCCAACATCATTTTAATATTGGTTTGTGGGAATTTGACTGGTCGTTACCAGAATACACATTTATAAGCCATAAATAAAACGTACAGAAACGATAAATTAATTTGATTCAAACCTTTGTGTGTCAAATTACAATCTAAAGTCTCTTTTCTTTTTCCCCTTTTTTCGATTTCACAATGCTACAGTCCCTTTGATCCTCAGTTTTCAAATCTAACATCAGTTCATACACACACACACACACACACACACACTTCTGTGTCACTTCCACATCCAAAAATAGATATATTTGTAACTTCCTAACCCAAAATAACAAACATACCTAGGGTCGCTTTTTAACGCCTTAAAAAATCTTTCTGAATCAAAGGAAAGTTAAACGGGTGTCTGAAAGAAACTGAACATGGTAACGAGCCGGATCCGCAGCAGGGACAGTTTCCACTCCTTGCGGTCGTTGGAATCAGTGAGCCCTTCCACGCTTCTCCTCCCCTCCCTCCATCGGCAAGGCTCTTAAAATCATACAACAGCGGGAAAAGTACCTAAATATTTGTTGCCCCGTTCCAATTGGTAAAGGGCATGAGTGCCGTGTTCCCAGTTCTGCGCTCCCCCCCCCCCCAAGACAGATTGGAAAGAACCTTGAGCGCTCGTCCAAAGAATCGGGGGCTGAAATTGTCCAACATTATTTAGAGGAGCCAGACCTTCCCTGGACGGGGTCTCTTTCTGTGGGTATTGGGCCAAGGGGGCAGGGTAGCTTTGGACACAATGTTCAGACTTTCCGAACTGGACGGAACTTTTCTCCCGCCCCACAAAGTCTCTGTTTTGGCGGTCGGAGAGGGAGAGGGAGTTTCTTTAGGACGAGTTCATAATGGGCCTAGAGTACATCCCTTGATAATAGGAGGCGTCTCCGGCCAAGGCCGAGGCCTCGAGGCCGCTTTTGTTCGTGACGGAGCCCATGGCCAAGCTGCCGGGCACCGGCGAGCCGTAACCGGCGTAATGCATCACTTGCTCGTAGGCCTTCAGGTCCATTTTGTGATGGGGAGGATGAGGGTGGTGGGGGTGCTGATGATGGGGATGGGGATGGTGGGCGTGCTGCTGCTGCTGCTGCTGCTGTTCGCTAGAGGACATCAGGTTAGTGATGGAGAAGGGGTGGTTGAAGGCGTAGTGGTGCTCGGCCTTAAGGTGGGCCTCGTGGGAGAGCCCCGGGTGGGCGTGATGCTGAGCCAGCAGGTGCTGCTGCTGGGCCGGCGACGGGGCGGGCTCCGGCTGGCCCTTGAGCTCGGCCAGCGAGCGCTTGTGCTCTCGGCAAGGCGAGGCGTTGGAGCGCGGCGACTCCGAGGCTCCGTTGGGCCCCTCGCGCTCCGCCTGCGGGAGCGCCTTCTTGCCGGGACCCGAGGCCGGCGAGGCCCCCTGTTGCTGCTGCTTGGCGCCGGGCGGCTTGTCGCACTTGAAGCGCTTCTGGCGGCGCAGGTAGCAGCCGTTCTCGAACATGTTGCCCGAATCCGGGTGCAGGGTCCAGAAGGAGCCCTTGCCCGGCTTGTCTGGCGAGCGCGGCACCTTGAGGAAGCAGTCGTTGAAGGAGAGCGAGTGGCGGATGGAGTTCTGCCAGCGCTGCTGGTTCTGTCGGTAGAAGGGAAAGAGGTCCATGATCCACTGGTAGATCTCGCTCAGCGTCAGCATCTTATTGGGAGACTGCTGGATGGCCATGGTGATGAGAGAGATGTACGAGTAGGGAGGCTTGGCGTGCGTGTAGCTTCGGCGGTAGCTCTTGGCGTCGCGGGCGCGGCCGAGGCCCGCCGCTGGTCCGTAGCCGCCGCCGCCGCCGCCGCCGGTCCCCACCGGGCTCAGGGCAGAGTAGGCGCCCAGCGCGGCCCCCATGGAGCCCGCCTGGGCGCCCAACGGGCTCAAGCTGGGGCTCAGGTGGGCCGCCATGCCGGCCATGGCCCCCGCGCCGGGAGACAGGTTCATGCCCGCCGGGCCAGCCGCATAAGACATGCCCATGGAGCCGCCGGACGCCACAGTCGAGAGGTTGCCGGCGCTGCCCATGGCAGGCATGGCCATGTAGCTGTTCATGCCCAAGCCGGCATTCATGGAGGAATAGCCCTGCAAAGGCGACAAAAGAGGGGAGCCTGGTGGTTAGCCACACGTGTGTCCAGATCGCACCCCACCCCCCCACCCCATCCCCGAGACCCCCATCGTGCCTGGCGACCCACGCTGGCCTCCTCATTACACCGTGCACCCTGCCTGGACTTTCCCGAAAACCCTTTGAAATATTGGAAGTATTTCCGGAACTGTAGTAACGCTGCCTTGGCCAGGACCCCAGCGCTCCTGAGAGATTTGGCATTTCGGTAGGAGAGAATTAATCTGGTGCCGAAAACTCAGATTGAATCCCAAACGATTGGAAACCTCCCCCAGTAAATTCAGTGTTCAAAACAGCCAGACTGCCCGGATCATGTCCAGGGCGAAGAAAGGCGCTATGTTACTGGAAATTCCACTGGATCTTGTTAAGAACAAGATTTGGCTGCTCATCCCACAGATCTGGAGATCACAGCCCAATTCCCAGATTTTAACAGCTCCGCTGGTGTGTGTGTGCTTTTACACCCTACTGTACGGAAAAGGATTTTGCTTAAGCAAATTGTCTAGTTTCTCGAAGATCAATGGGAACTTAAATCTGTCACTTGCTAGGGAGAAAGAAGATAGTATGGAAACATCACATTCTGTGCACCAACACCAATACCACCCGCGATATTTAGCCTTAAGTGTTGATCTAGAAACAAAGTCCGACGGTTCCAGCACCTTCTCTCTTCAGAACATGCGGAGCGATCCAATGTTTACTCAAAAGTAGGTGCCATTGGATTCAGTTAGGGTTTACTCTCTACTACCGGTAAGTATTAGCACCATCTCAATTCGAGAAACACCAATCAATTGAACGAAGTCCAGGGCGTTCGCTTTCCAGTTAGAAGCGATTCCTTTGGATCGCAATGTAACTTACTTCCCAAGTAATCAGTGCGTGTTATCATTGCTAGCCCACCGGCAACTAGATCCATTAAAAGTCTCGACCCCAATTAAGAGTGTTCAAGCTTAACTCAAAATTTAATCCCTGTTCTTGGGAGTAATCCACATTGATTCTCCTCGGAATTTTAATTCTCAACAAACTGAGGACTGCCACTCAGTCGCGGCGCTAGGGCACCTCAACCGATCAAATGAAACCCTAAGGAAATCAGCGAAGGGCTCAGTCCAGACCGGCGCCCTTAAGAAGGGGTGGGGGTACTTTAGAGCTTCAGAAGGAAACCGGAAAAGTGCATTGGATCAAGAAAAAAAATGTATTGAAGTTCAAAGGACCATGAAGTTTCTTGGACCATGTGGAGAAGATACATCCAAACACTTCGAGAAATTATGGGTTGCAGGTAAATCTTTGCTTCCTTTACCGGCGACTATCAAATAAATAACACATTTTTGCTCCGCTTTACATTTCCTTTCCTTCGACTCTGAACCTTCCCTGGGCAAATTTTAGCGCCATAAATATCCCCCCTGTTCTCCTTGCTTCCTTATAGTTCCCCCCCCCACGCCTCCCCCACCCCCAACTTCTCTCT
>JANHFL010010202.1:7685-21844 GCA_032468155.1 Oxyrhabdium leporinum | reverse complement strand
ACCCAGTCACATGATCCCCCCCAGCCACGCCTACCCAGGTTTTGTGGCTCCTGGTATTTTCTTTTAAACAGGTATCTCTCTCTCTCTTTGCCTATCTTTTTTTCTCTCTCTCTCATATCTCTTTCTCTCCTCCCTCTCTCACATCTTTCTCCCTCTTTCTCTCTCTTATCTCTTTCACCCTCTCTTTCTCTCATCTCTCTCTCTTTCTCATCTCGTCTCACTCATCTCTCTCACCTCTTTCTCTTTATTTATCCCTCTTTCTCTCTCTCATCTTTCTCCCTCCCTCTCTTTCTCTCATCTCTTTCTCCCTCTCTCTCTTTCTCTCTCTCATCTCTTTCTCCCCTCCCTCTCTCATATCTCTCTCATCTCTTTCTTTCTCCCTCTCTCTTTCTCATCTCTCTCTCATCTCTTTTTCTTTCTTTCTCTTTCTCCCTCTCTCTCTCATCTCTCTTTCTCCCTCTTCCTCTCATCTCCTCTTTATCTCTCTTATCTTTTTCTTTATCTCTATTTCTCTTTCATCTCTTTCTTTCTCCCTATCTCTCTCTCTTCTCATCTCTCTCTTTCTCGGTCATTTCTCTCTCTCATCTCTCTCTCCATCTCTCTCACTTGCAAACACGTGTGCAGGGGCGCAGGCATGCACGTGTTCCCTCTTGAACCATTTCCAAAAACAGGTGAGGCTTGGGTTTTTGTTTTTTTGTGTGTTTTTTTTTGCTGATGTTCTTTCTCTTCTTCTTTACCATATGATTTAAATCAAGAATCATTTCAAGTTCCCAAATAAATGAAGCTCTTTCTTCCTCCTGCTTCAGCTCCCTGTTGACTGAACCCACCAGTGGCTGACCCCACCCCTTGCTCTCCCCTCCCACTCACTCCACCCCTGCACTGAGAAGGGAAGGGTGACAGCGGCAGATGGAGACTCGGTCCATATTCCAGAGCGGGAGCGAAGCGCCCTCTACTTGCCTCTTTTTCTGGCCCTTCTTGGTGCTGTGCACACCTCGCTAAGTTTCAGTGTGCTGCACAAGGCGCTGCAGGACCAGGGAGCAGCCATGGAGGTGGGGAGAGGAATATGGGGAGAGGCGCGACTTTCTCTCCGCCCTGAGACACCGGCTGGGCCGGCTGCAGCTGATGCCGCTGCTCTCACCACCTCCCTGGCTGCATGCTGCTCTTGCAGTGCCTCGCGCAGCACACTTAAACTTAGCATGCTTCACAATGGGGGAGACTGCGTCCCCTCCTCCTGCTGTAGCCCATTATGATGCTGTCTCGGGGCAGGGAAATGTCACGCGTCTCCCCCAGCGGCCAAGGTGTGCACAGCACCAACAAGGGCTGGAAAAAGAGGCAAGTAGAGGGGTGCTCCGCTCCCGCTCTGGAATACGGAGTAAGTCTCCATCTGCCACCGTCACCCTTCCCTTCTCAGTGCAAGGGTGGAGTGAGTGGGAGGGGAGGGGCAGGGGCAGGGCCAGCCAGTGGTGGGATCAACCAACAGGAAGCCACAGGAGAGGGCCCAAAGAGCCGCATGTGGCTCTGGAGCTGCACATTGCCAACCCCCAGTCTAGTTTAATGAAAAGAAGGACTAGGGGTGACATGATAGCAATGTTCTGGTATCTCAGGTGTTGCCACAAAGAAGAGGGAGTCAAGCTATTCTCCAAAGCACCTCAGGGTAGGACAAGAAGCAATGCATGGAAACTAATCAATGAGAGAAACAACCTAGAACAAAGAAGATTTCCTGACAGTTAGAACAATTAATCAGTGGAACAACTTGCCTCCAAGTTGTGAATGCTCCAACACTAAGTTTTTAAGAAGAGACTGGACAACCATGTGTCTGAAATGGCATACGGTTTCCTGTCTAAGTAGGCAGGTTGGACTTGAAGACCTCCAAGGTCCCTTCGAACTCTGTTATTCTATTGTATTTTATTCAATGCACCCGAACAAAGATCCTACATCATTCCTATTTCTCCTGATCTATAAATAGGAAGGTCTGAATGCAGGTGCAGCATGAAACTGCTTGTTCATCATGACCCTAAATCAGCTTCTTGCCATGCCAGGAGCCTGGGTCCTTCACGCATGGTGGTTGAGCAGACATGATAAGTTCAGAATTGGGTAGTTATGTTGCCTCTGAATGCTAGGTGCAACCCAATATCTGTTAGTTACATGTGACTAAGATGTTCAGTAGAGTTAGTCCTTGATTTGCGACCACAATTTAGCCTAGAACTAAGTGAGAAATTTGTTAAGTGAGTTTTGCTCCATTTTATGACTTTTCTTGCCACATTTGTTAAATGAATCATTACAATTATTAAATTAGCAACATGGTTATTAAATGAATCTGGATTCCCAATTGTCTTTGCTCGTCAGAAGGTCACAAAAGAGGAATCACATGACCCTGGGACACAGCAACAGTCATAAATATGAACCAGTTGTCAAGCATTTGTATGTAAATCACGTGACCATGGGGATGCTGCAAAGGTTGTAAGTGTGAAAAATGGTCATAAGTTGCTTTTTTTTCAGTGCTATTATAACTTTGAACGGTCACTAAATAAACTGTTTTAAGTTGAGAACTACCTGTATTCAATCTCAATTTTGGGATCAATGCTCAATTGGAAATCTTAAAATACTTTATCTAGTTTAACTGAACACAAACATGCTCAACATGCCAACTGGTATAAAACATAATATATTAGAAATCTAGATTTGAATGTCACAATACATCTCCATTTCCTTATTCATTAATCTTATTTTCCTGACGATAGAACCAGAAGGCTATCCCGAGTCAGAGGATATTATCATTATTCTGTTTTCCTGTTTTCTTTTGGAACTTTCATATCTTTTTAAACCAACTCAAGGAGGAGAACAAATCACAACTAAGTTTAATTATACAGATTTTGAGACCATCCATGATCTGAAGTTACACACAGACATATAGCAGCATGCATCTTATACCCCTTCAAACACGTATTGAATGCATGGAAACTTAGTTGCTGCAGGAGCAGAACGATGCCATCCTGCTCTACAACTCTTAAATAAATTCCATTCAGGTGATACATTTGTAAGCACTACTTAAGCACGGATAAGCAACTCCTAGCTTCTGTAAAGACATGATGTTCCATTATGACTGTTCCCAGTGGGGAACCTTTTACACAGAGAGAACTATAGGTATGAAGTCTCCTATGTGAGTTGGAACTCTTCATAGCCGCTCATAGTCACCTTGAGGGTAGCATAAAAATTTAATCAATCAATCAATCAATCTCTTGATATTACAAGATTTGGAATCACATGGAAGTCTTTGCTTATAAATCTCTGTACAAGTTCTTGCTGAAGACAATCACAGCATAGTCATGGATGACTAACAACACAATGTGACTGACCTTATGGAGGCAACTGCTCACTACTGGTTATATGGTGAGAGCTACACATGAATTAATTAACTGAATGGGATTATAGTTATTCAGTGCATACCCTATGACAGGGTGTCAAACTCAATTTCATTGAGGGCCACATCAGGGTTGTGTTTGACCTTGGGGCCCGAGTGGGTGTGGCCAGGCTGGGCATGGCCAGCTCAACGTCCTGCAGCCTGTGTGCAGCCCTACCAGGCTCTATTTTCAGCTGCGATGGCCTCCAGCCTTCTGCCAGCAAAACCAGAGCCGGGAGGGCTGGAAGAGGCACCATGGGCTGGTCCTTCACTGTTTCTAGGGCTGCCCCACGGGCCAGATCTAATCACCCCGCGGGCCTGATTCAGCCCGCGGGCCTTGAGTTTGACACCTCTGTCCTATGATAATGAACAAAAAGGTTTAATTTACTATCATAATTTCCTAAATCATTTAGATTCACTCAGAAGTAGATCATAACAAATTCGGAGGGGCTTCCTTTTAGGTAAACCTTCATAGGACAGTAGCTGAGGTAATAAGGTAAAATACCTGGCAGTATAGTCTTTTCTATTTTCTTCAGAATGGTTTCTAGCTAAACATCGTTGCATACATCTACAACCACAGTAGGATCTATTACATTCGCAATTATACAACTACAATGCGTCTATAATACCTAGATAATGCCAAATTTTGATGTAATCTATCTATCCAGCAATGGGTGAAGTCTCTAACATACATAATAATTATTTTGGTGCTTCGAAAATTATTTGTGTCTTAAATACTACCAACTTAATAAAAAAAAGTTCCATGAAATGATGTAGCTGGAATTATATTGTTGTAATACAATTACTATTGCAGAACATCAGTAAATGCTGCCCTAGCAGAAAGACATAATAAGAAAATATAAATTACACAGTGAAAAATCAAACTGGATAGAGCTCCGAAAATCAATATTTATGTCAGAAAAGCATCAGATTCTGTAGAACATTACATTTAAAAATACATAATGATTTTCTCCATTTTTTCTCTTTGATAGTGTCTAGTTTTTGAAGTCCAATTTGATGTCATTATGTTCTCTGTCTCAGCACTTCTATCATTGACTTATTTACTCAGCACGTTGTCTCAAATTAGATTTCAAGGCCTTTAGGCCAGACTGTCATGCCTATTAGACTGTTTACTTAGTAAAAACTAGAAGATAGTTATCTTCAGAACTTTTAAGTGCTGCTATTTCACAGTTCTATTATCATCTTCAAATATGTATATAAACAAGTTATAATTACATGAAGGTCAAGAACTCAAAGGTTATTTGAACAAGTGAAATTAAATGAACATTCTTCATTAGAAGCTTATTTGTCTCTGCAATAGAAACAACTAAGCAATTGGCAATGAGATGGTCTTATTAGAAGATTGACTTTTTAGCTAACTGGACATATTAGCATTTCTTGAATCCTAAATTAGATTAAAAGATTGTTCCATTTCACTAAAAAACATCTTCGATAGGTACCCAGAGCAAAACTGTTTTGAGTCAGTTTGGAAGAAAAAATTGGACCATCTACTGAAGACACATGGTTCCGGAAATCTTATAATCTGCAGAAATGCAGTACAAGAAAATTAAGGGAGATGAGAATTCCAGGACCTTAAAGAATACAAATGAGGGCTTCAGAATATTGACTGTGTGATGGCAAGTGCAATGACAGGTATAGAACAGAAATTTGTTTCAAGTCCCACTTGGGATCTATTAACAGAAAGAGTACAGATTCTTCTCTCCCAAACCCATGGCTTCATTTGAACCAAACTGGTTATCTAGCAGCTGTATTCTAGCTGCAGTTTACCTGATGTGACAGGCAGTTTCTCTTTTTATTATCACAAAAAGACGGGTCAGGCCACAGGTCACTCAAAGAGCTTGGGGTTTTGTGTGTGTGTTAAGATTTCCCTTCCCTAAAGTTTGGTGCTTTGCAGAGGCTCCAAAATCAAATCAGTATTCTCAAAAGACTCAAATTTCAATCAAAACAAACGGTCCCACAAAAATAAGTCAGGGGCCAGTCTTTAGGAAAAGGGATAATGCAACAGACAGAAACCCAAAGATAATTAAAATATTTAATGGAAGATTGATACAGTTTTTTTCCTTACTTGGAATGTGGCACAGCATTTGTTCTAAAATCTTTCAGGCATTTCTGATTCCCAGATTCAAGAAACTGACTCAGGTTCCTCTGAACTCTTTTTTAACTTTATTATTTTCAACTGCATTTAAGTTTGGTAAAACAGCAGCAATCTAGTTATCTGCAATCTGTGACACATGCTTTTTAACATTGCTAATGACTAAACAAAATGTTGGTAATAAGCTGTATTAAGCATGTTCTAAAATGGAAAGAGGGGAGATGCTTAATCAGCTCAAGGAATTTATTTTGATAGGCGGTCTCAGAATTTCTTTTTCTCCCAACTAGGCGCTTAGTATCAGGCATGCTACTATAAACAAAATGAAATAATTTATCTTCTTAAATGCAGAAGCAACTAATAATTAATGGCAGGGTGGACTACTGGATTTCTTTGGGAGAAGGTTCTTCAATATTGGGGAAGCAGAAATTATGTTTGGAATTTGGAGAGCATGTTGTAGTAATTCACATATATCGCTGACAGAGAAGAGAGCTTGTTCGTATTCAAAATGACTATCAAATAGCAAGTGAAAGAACATTCTTACACCAAAAGGCAAGCAAATACATTTGCTTTCAGCTACCTCCTGTTAGTTGCCCTCCCAGGAGATTTCTTATTACCTTATTTTTCTTCCAGACCTGTTCACAAGCAAAACACTGTCCCTCATTTTAGAGAACTGTTATCCTTCAATTGTTAATGGGGTGTATATCCAGTCTAGAAGAAACCTGATTCCAAAATAATACCTACAAATTAAAATTTACTACTAAATTTAATATTTAATGGCTTAGAAAGACAGAAAATAATTGTAATACCATGTGAAGTCAAACTTTGGCTGGAATATATTCCCTTTGGTGAAAATTATGTCACCAATGAAGACACCAATGAATCTTTTATACAATAAATTGATGAGTTCACTTTATCATTGGAGATGCCATGCTCAAAATTCAATATTGTTCATTCAAGTCCTGTATATTAATGACTCCCTTATAACAGATGTTATTTCACAAATTAATTTTGATCTGGAGAACTCTCTATTTTTTAGTAGACAGTCAGGCAGGTTCTTTTGAATTAAATGTAGTGAACTGAAGGATTGTATGGAAATGTATATAGCACTTTTTATTAGGGAGAAAAAGAAACAGGATTAGCAGGACATGTTCTCTATCAATTAGAGAAATGGGGGAGATTATTGTTTATACTTTTTGTATATTCGGTTTTTAATTTTTGTAAGAATCACTGAGAGTGAGTGGGTGACCATATAAATAATAAATAATAAAATAAAAAAAATAAAAATGTCCAATAGTCTGAAAAAACTCTCTCTTTATTAAAATTATTCAAATTATTGAGGCTTTCAGCTGAAGATGATGACCAGAAGTCATTTTACACATTAGTGCTAATAAGGTTCAAACTTAAACAGTGCTCTGTTTTTATACTAGAGCGCATTAGAATGCAAAGAAAAACAGAACAAGAAAGAATCCAAAGCACTCTTCTTCAATCTGCTCCCCTCTTCTCAGATGTCTTATGACTACAATTCTATTCATTCCCAACCAGCATGTCCCATACATAGACAGAATGAATACAATGAGTAGAAATTTGACCATTCTCTCACTAGACATAGTTCATTCTTTTGGGTCACTTGGCACCAATTGTGACTTTTAAAAATTACTATATATACTCATGAATAAGCCATCCATGGCTACGCCAACCCTCAAATTTTTAACCAAGATACCATGACAAATGCACTATTTTCTCAAGTTTTTGGTTAAAGGTGGCTTTAATATATTTGGGTTTTTTACTTTAACCCAACACCCACCAAAAAAGTCCTAAAAGTTAAGTCCTACCCTACCCATGAAAGACAGCTGAGTGACTTTGAGCGAGTCATTCTCTCTCAGCCCAACTCATCACACAGGGTTGTTGTCGTGGAGAAAATAAGAAGAGGAAGGTGTGTTGGATATGTTTACCTCCTTGAGTTATTTGTAAAAATAACAAATACACATACAAGTTACACATGCTAGAAAAAAGTGGCTCTGCCCAAGTCTAACATGATGTTGTCCACACTGATCATCAGCAACAATTCTTCAATTATGTAAATAGGAATTGTTCCTGCCCTGTCTGGAAGGCCAAAAATGATCTTGGAAAAGTGAAGCCATCTTGGAAAGTAATGGATTTTTCAATAATGGAGGTTGGAGAGTCCCCACCTCCAACTCCCTGTCTCTATTTAGATTCTTAGCATATTTGATTTGACTGATTCTACCAGCTTTAATGTATTGTGCATCAAGAAACTGACATAAAGAATCCATAATAAATTTAAACAAACATTAGAAATGCACGTGTTTTATGTATTCTGACATAATATGCAAATTTGCAAACCAGAATCAATGAAATCACTTCAATATTTAGAGCTAAGAGCGTAAAATCACTGCTAATTTTGTTATACCAGACATCATTTTAAGAAATACACATTTCATCAGAATTCTTTCCTGTTTTGTTTTTTCCTTCTTATATCTTATCCTTACTCATAGAAATAAAGTTCTTATACTTTGTGTTTTCTTCTGTACCTTTACCTTCAGTCCCATTAGTGCCCTAAAATGTGATATTACATTCTCCAAAGAGTGAATGTAAGACCTTTTCCCAGCCTATCTTTTCTGACTTTTGTAATTTTATACATCCTTCATTGTGCACTTTTATCCAAGGATAGCCTTTACATTAACAAGGATCCTGTTCTTTCCAAGTGTTCATTAGGTGAGCTCATTCTCTGACCCTTTGTTGTTCAATGCATTGCAAACTGAAAAGGGGAATGCCAAATGTGATAATTACACTTCTTCTGAATTTCAGAATAATTGTAACCCTTAAATACAGAACTGTAAGAAAGTGCTTAAAAAAAATAGCACAATCTACATGTATTTTACCGAGATGAACACAACACTTAAAAACTTCTGCTGTTCCACATATTACCACATTTGCAGTTTACAGTCAAAGTGTCAAACTAGATCCCCAAAAGTCTAATAAGGACTGACCATAAATTAGGTCTTCTATGTCCTCCTTCTTCCTATGATTATTTCAAAGAAAAAAGATTTTTTAAAAATAAGCAGCTTTATTAATGATAAAATAGTATAATCATAATCAGAAAGATCTAATGAATATGCTCTGTGCATTGTGCATTGGCTCCCAGCCTGCTCCTGACTCCTTCACCCTTGCCTTACCACAGAGCCAAGTTCACTAGTCCACCTATCTCAGTTCTATCATTTTAGAATTACACAACTGAACTGTCTTTAACAGAGACACACACTTTGGAAAGTGGGTAAGTGCTTCAGAAACTACAGGTAGTCCTTGATTTACAATAGGTTGCTTAGTGACCGTTCAAAGTTACAACAGCAATAGAAAAAATGACTTATGACCACTTTTCATACTTATGACCATTGCAGCATTCCCATGGTCACATGATTTACATTTGGATGGCTGGACAACTGGTTCATATTTATAATGGTTGCAGTGTCCCAGGGTCATGCAATCTCCTTTTGTGGCCTTCTGACAACCAAAGTCAATGGGGAATCCAGATTCACTTAACAACAGTGTGATAAATTTAACAACTGCAATGATTCATTTAACAAATGTAGCAAGAAAAGTCATAAAACAGGGCAAAACTCATTTTACAAATTCCTCACTTAGCAACATAAATCCTGGGCTCGATTGTGGTCATAAGTCGAGGACTACCTGTGAACATTTTTATTATTATTCTCCCTTTTTCCCACCCACTTCCCATTATATATTTGTCACTCAAGTGCTAAACAGTTAAAACTAACAGAATAGTACACTGGTGCTTATATGAGCAGTCATGGCCCAACCTGTGAAATATACATAAACTATGAATGGGAGAAAACTGGGGCAAACAATTATATTTATTTTTATTTATTTTCCCTCATGCTCAAATAAAAAAGGTACATCTAAATAAGAAGAGCTCACTGGGGCTGAACAGGATTTCACACTTCATATAAAATGGTTTGCAACTGAGTTGGAATCCGTGAAGCAATTTTATTGCTTTATTTCTACCTTAAGATAAAAATCATTAGCACCTTGTGACCAACAACATCTCTCTGTATATCCATATAGTATACACACACACACACACACACACACACACTGGCCAAGTCCTAATTTCTCTCCAATACTTGCTGATCAGCAGATGGCAGAAATTTTTCCTGTCCGCTTTTTTCTAGGGTACCTTAGTGTCACTTCCGATGCACTATCAAATGCTATTTCAGACTCTTAACGGGGGAAAAAACGAACAAATCCCAAACATTTTAGATCTAGGAAAAGCATGGTTAGGTGAAGGTGATTTTGTCAATGCTGATGGTGTTCAAGTGGTCCCCCAGATATTTTGGGACTGTACACAAGGTGTCTATCACTATTAGTACTGTCTTTGCTTTCTTCTGTCGAAGTCATTCTATTTCTATTGGCAAGTCTTTATATTCTGTGATTTCCTCCTGTTCTTTCTCTCTTTTTTTTTCCTGCTCTCTCCAGATATTGCAAATGTCCACTATCTAGAATTCCTTATCTACGATCAACAGTCATTACATCTGGGGTGTTGAGTGAATTCTGGCATTATTAATATTATTATCATCATTTAATTTAGGCAATTCCAAACCAGGCAATATACAATAACATTATAGATAATAGGAAAATACAACATAATAAAATTATTTTTAAAAACAAGGGAATAAAAAAATTAAAAAAAGAAGATGACAAGTCTCGTGAAGAACAGCCCCTCCCAGAGAAACACGCCATATATATCCAACAGGAGTGCCACCATCCTAACCCAAAGTCTGGAAGAATATCCAGAAGGGAAAGAGCAACCTGGAAATGGAAAAAAGCAAGGTAGGAGGATAAAGCTAATCTTCCATTGCCTCTTCTGAGCATAGCAAAATAAGCACCTACCAACCAAAGTGATTCTATCTTGGTGCCTTCTCTCTCACATCCATTTTCTGTCTGTGTGTGTGTGTGTACAGAGAGAGAAAGAGAGGTAGTCAGAGAATTGTGGGAAAGGGGGGGTACAAGCATCAGTTTGGTGTAGTGGTTAAGGTACCAGGTTAGAAACCGGGAGACTCTGAGTTCTAGTCCCACCTTAGGCACAAAGCCAGTGGATGACCTCGGGCTGGAAACTCTTCCTCAGCCCTAGGGAGAAGGGAAAATTATTTCTGAAATCTTGCCAAACAGCAAAAATCACAGTGATAGAAATAAACGAATGGCAATTGCAAATTTCAGCCTGTTAGCAAGTAGGGTTGTTGTTGTTTTTTTGAGGTAAGGAGAGATATGGTAAGTGAGCAAGGTGGAGGCAACTGATAATTCTTCCACCTGTTTTATTGTTGATGAGATATTTAATATCTAACTGTCTTCATTATGCTAGTTTAATAGCTATGCTGCCCTAATACCTTTCTAGTCAGGTATAAAAAATATAGTAAGACTATGAAATCCTTATTTTTTAAGCAGAAAACAAGGATAAAGCTATCAGCATTTTAATGTTTCATTACATTAGTGTTTTTACTGCACCTGATGGTGACTTAGCAGCTTTTTGGAATCATATAATCAAGTCTATCCAAAGAGAGAAAGAAACCTGCTTGATTACAGAGGGTCATGACTTATTTCTTCGATCGCCGTTGCATTTTCCACCAAAAGGTGTTCAAAGAGCAACATGCCTTGATTACAAGCAGAGCCTCTAACATCTGAAAGCTTGGACGTCTTTAGGAGCTGAATTTAAATGTACAGTTGCTACCTGTGTGAACACAAAGGTCAGAATTTTCCAATACTGAAATATAAACCAGAGCTCTAAAGGCTTCTATTATGTATACTTTCAATCAGTCATGTTCAGACAGAACACCAAACTGAAGAGATAAGGCAGCACTGAGCACGAAAGGAACTGAGCTACCAGTGTAGGACAGGACAAAGATACCCTCCAGCAACTTGAAGTGTCTTGCAAAGGACAACAAGATAGAAAAATTTGATTGTTGCACCATCATTCTCACCCTTATCTTACAAACCCTGGAGCAAGAATTCCATCTCCTTTCTTCTAAGCAAGATGGCCATTGGAAGGACAAAATAAAGAAACAGAGCCAGGAAATTCAGGAGGACTTGAAACTTAGTAAACATAACAGTGGTCTTTATTTTAAGAATCTTATATAAATAAGCACTAACTTAAAACTAAGGGGGGGAAAATCTGAAACTAATACTGTTCTGGAGGCGATAAAATTGCATCCACTAACTTGACAACCCATGCCCTGTTGGGTCATTCTTTCACAGATATTTCCTTATCTAAACAGAACGATCAAGGGTGGATTGCTATTGTATAACTCAGCTTCTCACCTTCAAACTTAGCAGCATGTCAACCACATATTGTTGGAGTAGATATCCTCTTCTTAGAAATTATTAAACTCATTCTCATTCAATACATACAGTAGCACATTACCATTAGTTTTTTGTTTGTCATTTTGGGTTGGTGCCATCCACCAACTCCAAGAGGAAAGAAAAGTATATATTCAAAGCTATCATAGGAACAAAGGGATCTGAAATTATTTGCAAACCAACTCATCGTTCTTCTAACATAATGTGTGATGTTGGTTCAGTTTTATTGTTGTTTGGTATAATGTTGGTGACTTTGTTGGCAATTTGTGCATTAAATATTCACCCATTTTTCAAATGCTGGTCTCCATTTGAGATCAATGATAATGGAGACTTCTGGCATATCTGAAAACTGTTCTTATGCAAAATGAAGCGAGGCAATGAATGGATTTTCTCATCATAGTAGTTTCCCCAATAATTCAATAATCTCGTGTTGAATCATGATGGAGTGTACCCATTCTCAATTCTATGCTGTGTGGACGAGCCATGAAGTAAACCTGAATAAATATGGCTTGCCAGTTGGGGACTGGCATGCCATTTTTCTGATGCAATAATGGCTCTTCAATAATCACTGAAGGATTCCATCCATTCCTTGTTGAAAGGACTTATTTGGCAGCAAAGGCTGTCATTTGGAAGAGGCAGTTGTATTGTCTGGTGTTCTTCCTGAACTCATTTGCAATAGGTTGATCATTGCTACATAAACTGAGAAGTTCATCAGGAGAAATATTATTGTGCAAATTGTGCATTTTGCCTCACTCTTTCTCTGTTAAGGTCTTGTTGTTGAACGTGGGTATTGTCAAGCTGAGGAACTTATCAAATATTTGCGCTAGAACCACAAAATGTTACGTCTATAAATAAAAAAAGCTCATGTTTAGCATGAAGAGTAGAAACTGTACTTGCTAATGGATTTAATCTCATTACCTCATTTCCCTATCATTTCCACACTCGCAATTTACAATCTAAAAAGGGAACAGAAGGCTCCCTGAATTAAGTCAAAAACCTAGTGCGTTTCATTCAATCTTCTATACTGAGCAATCAACAAAACATGATATAGCAAGGCTGTCAAACTCCCGGTCTGCGGCCAAGAGGCATCACATGCTGGCCATGCCCACGCCTGATTTAGCGAATGGGAAAAAAGTCCCAATGTCACGCCGCCGTAACAACATGAGTTTGACACCCCCGTGCTACAGGAAGTCCTCAACCAGGATAAAAGTATTATATTGATTCCTACAATGTTTTTTAACACTTACAACCATTGCAGCATTCCATGGTCACAAAATTCAGATGCTTGGCAACATATTTTTGATGGATGCAGTGGCAAAGTCAATAGGGAAGCCAGATTCACTTCACAACCATGTTACTAACTTAAGAATTACAATGATTCACTTAACAAATGTGGCAAGGTGATAAAATGGGGCAAAACTTGCTTAACAATTGTCTCACTTAGCAAAATAAATTTTGGGCTGAATTGTGCTTTTAAGTCAAGAACTATCTGTTTTCCAAAGGCTAGTGAAGATATTACTAAATATTTCGTAAGTCCTTTAGAAGTTGATTATGCATGTTTAGCCAGTGGCATTAGAACAGTTGGTTTTACTGTTCATTTTTATACTATGTTATTACAATTATTATTTTGTAACTTAGCTACAGACCTAAGGAATAAAGTGGTTAACAAATATTTTACATAAAGAAAACAAATATGAAATTAGGATTTCAGAGGGAAAGGACTCATTTTATATCTGCTTAAGCTGAACCACTTTTCAAACAAACATAAAACAAATTGTCCCAATATTGAGAAAGTCTTTAATGGTTTTAACATTTTAGGCATATGTTGTGTCTTTACAGATATAGAGCAAATTTTAAGCACAGATTCCTTGGTTCCCAAATCTCCACAGCAAGAAATGACCTTTTATCTCTCCTCTTCAGCTTTGTTTAGACAGGAACTAAATTACACAAGGATCTCTGCTCTCCTGCTATGACAACTATGTTTGCACTACAGGCAGCTATGAAGAGTAGGAAATGTGAAAGGAAAGTCACATAGAATTGTTTGGAAAGTTCAAATGTTTCCTTCAGAAATACGTTCAGAGAGAAGGTTGGTTGTAATCAGAATCAGAATTTACATTTTTCTTCCTGCCTCATGCTCAGGAGAGAAACCAAAACTTCTAGCTTATAAGGATAGGATAGAGCCTAGGATAGAGCCTAGGTGGCGCAGTGGTTAGAGTGTTGAACTGCAGGCCACTTCTGCTGATTCAATCTAGCGGTTCA
>JANHFL010010200.1:0-15183 GCA_032468155.1 Oxyrhabdium leporinum | reverse complement strand
GGAATGCCAGGAGTTGATCCTGACCGGCTCAAGGTTGACTCAGCCTCCCATCCTTCCATGGTTGGTACATGAGGACCTAGATTGTTGGGGGCAATATGCTGACTCTGTAAACCACTTGGAGAGGGCTGTAAAGCATTGTGAAGCAGTATATAAGTTTTGCTATAGTGGCGAATATCTGTAACTCAGGTGTAGGATGAGGGTAAAGCATCATTCTCCGAGCTCCAACCCACAAGCTCGGAGAACGAACCTTTACCCTCATAAGCCTAAGAGTGCTGTTGCTATATTATCTAGGCAGAGGTAATTTATTTCTTTTCTTTTTGTTCTCTTCCTACAGTGGAGTAGAACTTCCTTAACTGCATTGTTCCTTCCATTTGCTCTGGTACTAGGGCTAAAATATTTATGCTGTCTCTAAAGAGCAGAGAGCAACCTCCCAGTCAAGTTCTGGTCCTGCTTGCAGGTTGTTGCAGGAACAACTTTTATCTTTCTCTATGTCTGACTATAATGATGGGTTTTGGAAGCCTAGAGAGACCCACAATGTTAACTGGAGGGATGAAATTCCTAACAATTGGGCTCTCAGCGTGACTAGGAGGTATAACCTTCTACCTATTTGACTCAAGATCTAACTGATGTAGCTGCTGCTTTCATATTCAGTGGTAGCTGAAGGTCACTTTAAACTGTGGCCCATTTTTTTCAAGAAAATGAACCTTGTAGGTCATGGTCCACCAACTGCTTTGGTGTCAACCTAGCCACGTGACAGTGGTTTCCAACAGCACATTAAAAAAGCACCAGAACTTGAGAAAAATTCCATATGGCCGAAAAGAAATGAAAATGTGGGAAATTGTGATAACATTCATATAAAATGTGCAACTAATGCAGCTTCAGCCTTCTTAGCACCCTCACTTTTTTCCTAAATCATCTCATCCCTTTTTTTTTCTTTTTCTCAAGCAGATGATGAACAGAAGTTTGAGGGTGATAAGAAGCCAGCAGCGGAAAAATTGCAAGCAGTAGAGAATAAAATTAAAGAAAGTTTCTTTGAAAATCCACGGGGACCAAAAAGGCCGAAGGAAAACCAATTCAACAACAGGATGGAAAAATCGACATTGCAATGTGCAGAAATCCATGTCTTCTTGCCCCAAGAAGATCATAAAAAGAAAAACTGTATAAGGTGTGGAAATGTATTCAGGAATATGTCCTACTACTGTGACTGCTGTGAAAACCTCGCCAAAGAGGAACAATACAGACATAAAAAGCAAGGAAAAAATGATAACTGGGGCCATGCTCTCTCTTTACATCAAAGCACCCATACCGGAGAAAAATCCTATAAATGCATGGAGTGCGGGAAAAGTTTCAGTAAGAGCAGTAATCTGAATGCCCATAAAAAGATCCACACAGGGGAGAAACCATACAAATGCCTGGAGTGTGGGAAAAGCTTCCGCAAGAACAGTAACCTTACATCCCACATAAAGATCCACACAGGGGAGAAACCATACAAATGCATGGGCTGTGGAAAAAGTTTCAGGTGGAACAGCAACCTTACTTCCCATAAAAAGATCCACATAGCGGAGAACCATTTAAATACACGGAGTGTGCAAAGACATCACTATGATCGGTCACCCTACATCTCACAAAAAGTTCATCATGAGGGAAAAAGGAGGTAAATGAGCGGCACGTGGAAAGAGCAAGTACAGTCACTAACCACGCTTCCGAGAAAAGAACCCACTCGGGAGAATCCCCATAAATGAACAGTCTGGGAATATCTTCAGGATGATCAATTGCCTTATTTTCCATAAAAGAGCTCATGCGGGAGAGAAACCACATAAATGCATTTAGTGCATTGAAGGGTGCAAGATTGTGAGTTCCTTTATTTCACAGAAAAGGATCCACAGGAGGGTGGAACAATACACAAGCTTGGAGTATACAGAGATGCCATTATGATGGGTTGTTTTGGCGCCAATTAAAAGTTCAATTTGGGGAGGAATTGTTTACAGCAGAGTTTCCCCAACCTTTCCGGCTTTGTGGAACAGCAGGAAGGTCGAAGAGAGGGGATGGTTTCTCACATGCACATTTGCTCACCCGCTGCTCGCACAAGTGGGGATGCGAACGTACGTGTGCTCGCCTGCCGCATCTGCGGCCTGGTTCCAAACGGCTCGCAGCCCAGTAGTGGGCCCCAACCCCGGGGATTGGGAACCCCTGTTTTACAGGCACTGAATGTGGAAAACCTCAGGGACTCCAGTTCTGAGGCAGGCAAAAATGTTACATGAATGAATAACAGAATAATCTCTGCCTGGCATTACTGAAAAAAAAGGAGGTGAAGAGGAAGACAAAAGATAAAATGGCTGGGAAGTTCTAAAGAGATTACAGAAAAGTCCCTGAAATCGCTACTGTACAAGTCAGTCTTAGAAACAACACAGTTTTCTTCCGTGTAGTATCTGGAATCTAGATCACCTAATTATTATTCAATGAACATTGAGTGTGTTTCTGAAGTGTATGTATAATGGCATGCGTCAGGGATGACAACTGTCTTTTTAATCATACATCCTACATACCCAACAATGGGAAGGGAACTAATTCTCTGTGAACTGGGATGGGATTTTTTTTATATCTGTTAAGAAAAGCAACTCGTTCAAAAATAAAAGATTCGATGTCATGTAAAAAATATTGCAGACTCGACTATGAATCTCATCTAACATTACCCTAATGTTATATTTTAACCTAATTCAACTTGAGGGTATCAGACTTGGCCTTGCTATGCCAGTTTGCTGAAATGTAACTTTATTTTCCTTCAAATTGAGAATTTTTATTTCCCCCACCTTTCTCCCATTGTACACTCATCCCCAGTTTTTAGCTTTATTTTTTTTTCTTCTTCCAATGAAGTTACCCATTCCCCAAATCTCTCCTACTTCCCTTTCCCTTGTTTTTTCCTGATGGAAAAAGAAAGAGAACATATATATGTTGATGAGTTTTATAAAACATTTCCTGTTTCTTTCTCTCTGTGGTGGAATGTGTGATGCAAAGATGTATACAGGTAGTCCTTAATGTATGACACAGTAGAGCCCAAAATTTATGTTGCTAAGCGAGACATTTAAGTGAGTTTTTGACCCATTTTACAACCTTTCCGCAGTTGTTAAGTGAACCATTGCAGTTGCTAATTTAGTGACATAGTTGTTAAGTGAATCCAGCTTCCCCGTTGATTTTGCTCATCAGAAGCTCACAAAAGGGGATCACGTGACCCTGGGACCCTGCAACCCTCATAAATATGAGTCGGTTGCCAAACTTCTGAATTTTGATCACATGATCATGGGGATGCTGCAATGGTTGTAAGTGTGCAAAAGGTCACTTTTTTCAGTGCTGTTGTAACTTTGAACAGTCACTAAAGGAACTGTTGTAAGTCGAGGACTACCTGCATAAGATTACAAAGAAGCTCATCTCTGGTGATTCCATGGAAGAATACAGAGGTACTCTAGCTTTGCTGGGATGTTTTTTTTTTCTACTTTCCTTTTTAGTCTACATCCATGAGATTTTCTGGTGGCCTCCTGTTCAAACCATGATTAGTCAAGCCCAGCCAGCATGCCTGACAGTGGCTGTCTGTCTTTTGGACTTGTCATTGAAGCTAAGGTAGAGCTAGTTGGCATGGACAGGACATCAGAAGGAAACAGCAAACTTCCAAAATCAAAGCAGTATACTAAATATTACATTACTAATTGTTGTTAAATACTAAAATGATAGTACTCTACCCAACATAGAAAATAATTTAGAATCCTCCAAGCTCTGGTGAGCCCTTTCACTGAATCCAGTGATAGCCACAACAGTAAACACTTCTTAAGGATTAGAGTAGATCAGATTAGAGTAGAAGAGCCAGTTTAATGTAGTGGTTAAGGCACCAGGCTAGAAACCAGGAGACTCTGAGCTCTAGTCCTGCCTTAAAGACATGAAAGGCAGCTGGGCGACTTTGAGCCAGTCATTCTCTCCCAGCCCTTGGAAAGAGGCAACGGCAAACCACTTCTGAAACTTTGCCAAGAAAACTGCAGGGACTTATCAGTCACCTAAAGTAAAATAGTGACTCAAAAGCACATGAAAAAAATAGAAAAGCACAATGGGTCATTTATTAAACTGTTGGGGAAAAACAGTAGGATCCGGACATGTTTTCTGTGTAAATAGAGGTGCTGTCCTCAAATGTTTATTCTGTTGCCGGACTGGGTTTTCTTTAAAGGAGATGGGGAAGGATGGGAGATGCTCTCCAAAAATCCCCCGTGGACCAGAAAAGCTGCTTAAGGCAGTCCTTGAGCATCTTCAAAAGTTGTAGATGCTTCCCTGGAAGTCTATGGAGATTCTCAATCATCCAAGTTCCAAAGGTGCTTTTTCAAGAGGCAACTGGACTTTCTGGTTTTTCTTTGAAGACATTTTGTTGAAGTCAGAGCTGAAGGAGCTTCTTGGATGAGAAGCGAAACATCTTCAAAGAAAAAACAGAAAGTCCAGTTGCCTCTTGAAAAAGCATCATTGGAACTGGACTTTTGTGTTTTTCTCTGATGTTTATCGCTGGAGGTTTTTAAGAAAAGACTAAACATCCACCTGTCTGAAAATGGAACAGGATCTCTTGCTTGAGCAGGGGGTTGGACTATAAGACCTCCAAGGTCCCTTCCAGCCCTATTCGGATTGAAACGTCTGTCCCACCTTTTGTCTTCTGGCATCGCTCAGCATCTGCAGCTTTCCTTCCTCCAACCCACCCGGCCACCATCTTCGCCGGTCCCTCCTTCGGGGCATCGCCTGCAGGATCCGCCAGGTGGCCCGTTTTTGGCTCCGTGGGCTGCAAATGCACGAAAGATGCCCTGGGAAGCATCTTGCAGGAGTCGAATTCTTAAAGGGACAAGCGCTCTTTCCCTTGAACGGGGAAACAAAAGCGGCTGCAGCGGCGGCGGTCCTCGCGGGAAGGGAGCCCCACGTGGGAGGCTGCGTTTCCTCCGCTAGCAAGCCCCGGTGGCGCCTGCGTTGGCTGCCAGGAGCCCGAAGGCTCTTCAAGGTCCTTCTTCCAGACTGGAGGGGAGGAAGCGTGGCCTTTGAACTCACAGTCCAGGTTTGCCCCGTTTCCTTCGATTTTTGCCTTCGGCGCGCGGATTTTTCTTTTTAAGATGGAAAGCCTGCAGACTTACGATCGGGCTGGTGGAAAGGTGTGGGGGGGAGGACGCTGCTGCTGCTGCTGCTGCGGCTGTTTTTATTCTGGAAATATCAACAGGCAATGGTGGTTGGGATGAGGGGCGAGGAGACGCAGGAGAGCGGAATTGCAAAAGTGGGATTCGGTTTAGCGCCGCTGGCTTCTTTCCTAGGAATTCCTGCGCAGTTGCGAACTGCGGCCGCAGTCCAGACAAACTTGCAAGGCTTACGACCCCCTTCCCTACTCGGCTCCTTGGTTAAAAGGTTCAGGTTGGTTAAATGCCTGTGGAGATTCTCAGTCCCCCAGCTCATGGCTGTGCCAAAGGTGTTTGTTCAAGAGGCAACTGGACTTTGTTTTTTCTTTGGCGACGTTTCTCTTCTCAGCAGAGGAAGCATCTTGGATGAGAAGCGAAATGTCTTCAAAGAAAAAACAGAAAGTCCAGTTGCTCTTGAAAAAGTTGGTTCTCTTCCAGCTCCTGAGCCAGCCTGGGGCTGCTCCCCCCCCTTTTTTTTCCCCTCTCTAGATGCTGGAGAACTTGCTGGTGCTCTTACTCAAACAATCCATTTTTGAATAGAATTCTTTATTGGCCAAGTGTTATTGGACACACAAAGAATTTGTCTCCGGTCCATAAGCTCTTGGCATACATAAAAGCAACAAGCGATAAATCATGATCATCATCATAAGATACAATCATCGTAAATCATAAGCTACAACACTCTGTGATAGCCATCGGATACAAAATAAGCAAACAATATAAACCATGAGATGCAAACAACAGAGTTATAGTCCTAAGGAGCTAAAGAAATAGGTAATAGGAAAGATGAAAAGATGATAGGTAGCACAGCCCTACTAGGCGGTTTGACATCGTACAGCATAAAACAGTGTTGTGGGAATTAGTTGTTTAGCAGAGTGATGGCATGGCGGGGGACGGATTGTGTTTGTGTCTGGTTGTTTTGGCGTGCAATGCCCTGTAGCGTCGTCTTGAGGGTAGAAGTTGAAACAGTTTATGTCCAGGATGCAAGGGGTCTGTAGGTATATTCATAGCTTTTCTTTCTGGCTCGTGCAGTATATAGGTGCTCAATGGAAGGCAGGCTGGTTGCAGTTGTGTTTTCTGCAGTCCTAACTATCCGTTGAAGTCTGTGTCTTGTTTAGTTGCTGTGCCAAACCAGAAAGTTATAGAGGTCCAAATGACAGACTCAATAATCCCTTTGTAGAATTGTAACAGCAGCTCCTTGGGCAGTCTGAGTTGGTGCAGGAAGAACATTCTTTGTTGTGCTTTTTGGATGATGTTTTTGATGTTAGGTGCAGAAAGAGCTAAGCGAAGAAAGCATCTTCTGGAATACCTGCAAGCTCAGAGGATCTTGGCTCGGGGAAATCTTCCAACTGCCTGAAGCTTTCAAAGTTGCAAGGATCCCAGAGATCCTGATAATCAGTGACTCTATTCAATACTGTATAGAGACAAATTCCTTTCAGAACAAGAGGAAGGGGAGCTGTGCCCATCTAAGTTGGTCCCCAATTCTGGATTCTCCCATAGAGTTATTCTAAGTGGATGCTTGTATACTTCTTTTTTTCTGATTTAATTTTCTTTTCCCACTAAGTTTTATGAAAGCAGATTCCCTTCCTTCCACTGGGGGCAAGGTTTCCTGTTCTCTGGAGAGTAGACAGCCCATCATTTAAAGTGGTTCAAGTTGTAGTCATTCACCTAGAAGTGACCGTTGCTTTCTAAATCTAACAGAGCTTTCAATTCCATTGGAACAGCATTTCAGCACAGAGAAAAATGGTGTCACACAACAAAGCAGGGGAAGAAGAAGAAAAAGAAAGGTCCCATATTGTCCTGGTTGGGACCGATGGGAAAGTCTGGGAAAGAACCAAGTACAAAGTCCTGGAAGAAGAAACCACCAGTTGGATGGTACAACGTCTCCAATTCAGAGAGTTTTGCTACCAGGAGGCTGAGGGACCCAGAGAAGTTTGCAGCAGACTTCACCATGTTTACTGTCAATGGCTGAAACCAGAGAAACACACCAAAGCTCAGATGCTGGACCTGGTGGTCCTTGAGCAGTTCCTGGCCATCCTGCCCCCAGAAATTGAGAGCTGGGTTCGGGAGTGTGGAGCAGAGACTTGTTCCCAGGCGGTGGCCCTTGCAGAAGGTTTCCTCCTGAGCCAGGCAGAGGAAAAAAAGCAGAGAGAATTGCAGGTAAGAAGATATCAGCAAGGGTCCCCAACCCCCAGGTCACAGCCCTGTGTTGGGCTGTACCCTGTTCAGAACCAGACACCATAAGCAGCAGGTGAGCATGTGGGTGCAGCTCCATTTGTGTGAGTCGCAGGCGCTCATGCGAGAAGCTCCATTCTCCCACTTGCACAAATGGAGTTTTGCATGTGAGCGTGCGGGCCCGCTGCTTGTGTGGAACCAACCCCTCTCCTTCCCACCCCACAGGTCCACAAAGCCAGAAAGTTTTGATTTGAGGCTATTAAAAAGGGTTAAAGCATGAAAAACCGTGTTTACTGAGTTCATGAATGTTTTCCTTGCGGGTGCTATTGCCATGGAGGAGATTTGATTTCCTCTTTGGAAAGATTATTGTGTTACTGCTCACTTGTCAATTTTCCAGGATATGTGAGAATTACAGTCTTGCTAGAGGAAAGTTGGAACGTGGAATTGGGGGATAAACAATAATAATGTATTCTCCCCTTTTTTTCTCTTGGCTGCTGCTTTAGATTCAGGGAGCTTATAGAGATACGGCCGCTGAACCCCCCAAATGGTTGGATACAACATGCCGCCTTAAGGAACCTGTTGGGGGGATCTTCCAGGAGACTCCATCTCAGAGCATATCAGCAGGTAAAGCCGGATCTCTTCGGGACTTTGCACTATCTGAACTAGTTTCCTTTAGGAAATTTAGTTGCTCTCTATTGCTGTAATTTATTGCTATGCTCCAGAATGTATTGTTAATTTTTAAAATATGTATTTCCTCAACTTTCATCTTCCTGACAGAGAACGGAGCAACATTGATGGTATCTTTAAAAACATCTCTTCTTTATGGTGGAGCAGGAACAGCTGTTGGGCTTCAAACTCAGGTAAGAAAAGAATGCCTCCCTTCTTCTGTTATGTTACTGTCTCCAAAACCATCTGAATCCTTTTTTCCAGAGTGAATTTCTTCCGCTGCATTAGTGTTAGCCTACTCCATTTTTTGGGGGAATGGGTGCAGCTCCAGTGATCTGATGACAGCCTATTTGATGGCACCTCACGAAAACATCTTCCTTTTCAATATTTAGGCACAGAATGAGGAATTCTGTTGATCCCTAAGGGATGATATAAACCACAGGTTAAAATGTCAAACAACTCTTTGTTGAGTAAGCCACTTTCCAGGAAGGGATGCCAACCATGATTGATGGTGTACCCAAGGCCTTGCCTTATCAGTTGTTTCTATAAGATGTTGGATTTGCTGCTGAATTCTGCAGAATCAGCAACATTTATTCAGTAAGACAGAACAGGGTTTTCCAATTCCTTGAATCCTAGATTACTGTGAGAATAGGGTTCCATGAGATACAAAGAACGAATGAAAACTGATGTAGCTAACTTTTACAGTAGAACGTTGCCTCTCGATCCTGTTTCAACTAACAGGATGTATGACTTGAAAAATCTGACAAAGAACTTAACAGTACTTTCCGGTCTCGTATATTAACAAGAAAAAAAAACTCTGCTACTAGCGGTTTTTCATTAAAAAAAATTTATGCAAATCCTTCCTGAGACTGTTCATTAATTGGGAATGTTTCCTTTCTGTTACAGAATCCCATATCTTTTGAAGAAGTAGCTGTATTTTTCTCTAAGGAGGAGTGGGCTCTGCTGGACTTTAACCAAAGAACCCTCTACAGAGAGATAATGAAGGAAATTTCTGGGAACCTATCCTCCATGGGTAATTGATCCCCTTTGTTCTAGTTTCAGATAGCTGGGGAGAGTAAATCCAAACTAACCAACAAAGAGTGCAGAGAAGAGCAACAAAGATGATTAGGGGACTGGAGGCTAAAACATATAAAGAATGGTTGCTGGAACTGGGTATGTCTAGTCTGATGAAAAGAAGGACTAGGGGTGACATGATGGCAGTGTTCCGATATCTCAGAGGCTGCCAGAAAGAAGAGGGAGTCAAGCTATTCTCCAAAGCACCGGAGGGTAGGACAAGAAGCAATGGGTGGAAACTAATCAAGGAGAGAAGCAGCTTAGAACTAAGGAGAAATTTCCTGATAGTTAGAACAATTAATCAGTGGAACAATTTGCCTCCAGAAGTTGTAAATGCTCTAACACTGGAAGTTTTTAAGAAGAGATCGGATAACCATTTGTCTGAAATGGTATAAGGTTTCCTGCTTAAGCAGGGGGCTGAACTAGAAGACCTCCAGAGTCTCTTCCAACTCGGTTATTCTACTCTATTCTAAATATTGGCATCCCTGAGATCTGACTACTTTGAACCAGGGCTGAATCAATATGCGGTCTACGTTGTTGTAGATCTTTGAGAAGGATCTTGCAAAATACATATCACTGTTTGAGTGTGTGTGTGTGTGTGTGTGTGTGTTTGTATGTATGTAAACACACACACACACACAAATACATTGCTGTGAACATTGCAAACTTCTGCTGCATATTTATACATATTCACATTCTTCACAGCACTTTTCAGAAATTGTTAAAACTGGATCCATAGCAGTACTGTTTTATTGAGATTTTTTATAGAGCTGAATTATTTTGAGTTTCCTGCAGACATAATGATCAGTTTTTTCTTCCCGGCTCACAACCCCTTTTAGTTTTACTTGTAAATCTGTAGAAAAACATAACATTTTGAATAATACCTTTCCTTTTATCTTTGTTGTGATGATTTGGGGGAGGAGGGTGATGAGAAAGGCATATCTTTGCATTTCTCTAGAGTCATCCTTCAGTTTTCTTGGGACTCAGCCTTAAATTGCCAAGGGAGGTTTTGTTTTGTTTTTATTAAATGTTCCCTTGTTTATTGCCATTCTGATAATGATGTAAAGTAGGAGGGAGAATATGGAAAGGGAAGTATGGAATATTTCTTTTTCTCTAGGGCAAGAAAGATAATGTTTGCTTGCTCTGGCAATCAAAGAAGACGCTAACAAGGTTTTCACATTTACCATTATTTGTGAAAGGTGAACATGCAAGAAGCAGAATGTTTTAAAAACCCAACAGAGCCATTTATCTTTCCCTAAGGGTAGTAAATGCTCCTAGAATTTTGGTGTACTTGTGAAAAGTGGGGGGAGTTTGGAATGAATGAATTAATGAATGGGGGCTGCAAAACTTGTTGGCGTTGAGTAAAAAAGGACAAGCGAGAGAGAAAACAAAAGGTGAAACAGCCTAAAGCAAAACTGAAAGAAAGTCACAAAGTGAAGTGAAATAGCAAAAAAGGACAAGAAACAGACGATGAACTCTTAAACTTATGCAAGATACTAACCATGAGGGTTTTTTCTACACTGCAGCCTTCAAGTCCAGCTGTCTGTATCTTATGCTTAGACGGGGCAGAAACGACACTGATTCGAGAGATCCCTTTTCAGATTTCTAGATCTTCTGTTCTGTGTTCAGAGGTACTCTGTGAATTGTGTTCAGAGGTAGTCTGTGAATTGGTGGGCTTCCCTGCTTCATGCCCTCTTTCACCCTTGCCAAAAAAGCAGGTGCCAATTGTTTTCCTTTCTGTGGGCAGGACTATTGAAGACTAGTAATAAAACAGAATAAAAATGGCAGTCTGACAGTTGTGTTTTTACTTTGGGATGAGAGGGGAAAACTTAGCAGAACTCTTACCTGTTTGATCCTCTTTAAAAAAACCAAAATTTCAACATTCCACTACTGATCTTAAAAAAAAGTTTCTATCTAGCAGTTCACTATATAATGAGCAGTTGAAAGTTCCACACCAATTAACTGGAATGAAGGCATTTGTGTAAGACTGAATGGCATGCATCCAGTGGACTGGGTGCCCAGCTGGCATTGAGGAGAAGATGAGTATTATTTCTGATACAGGGCCATCAGTTGGAGCCATCTTCCCAGTAGCCCAGGGGCAAGCTGAAGATAATACGTGTTCCTGCCCTGCCAACATGTAGGTGGTGCATCCAGACACTGGAGCAAGCAGGAAGCGTGGATCAACCCACAAGGGCAAAGAACAGAAGTTCTCAGGCTCTTGATATCCCATCAATCCATGTCTGTTATTAGAATTTCTTGTTTTATATGACATATAATGGTTAACATCTTATTGTTTGGATAAAAAACAAAGTAATGACCAGGGGTGGGATTTAAAAACTTTAGCAACAGGTTTGCTACCTGGTTGCTGGGTGGGCGTGGCCATGGTGGATGTGACCTAGTCGGCCTCCTGCACCACAGTGTGTGGGGGGGTTTCACCTTCCCCGGGGTCCGGAGACTTTTCTTGAACCTCCAGGAGGGCAAAAATGGCCTCCCCAGGGTTCGGAGGTTCTCTGGAGGCTGGAAACGGGCCCATTTCCAGCCTTCCCAAACTTCCAGGAGGCCCATTTTTCTCCCTCCCCAAGCCTCTGTGCAAGCACTTACCTGCATCAACAATGGGCCATGTGGAGATTCCTGGGAGGGGTCGGGTGGACAGGGCCAGACAGGAATGGGATTTGGGGATTCAGCGAACCCCACAGAATCTTTGCTAAGGGTCCCCCGCAAACCCCCAGCAGCCCACCACTGGTAATGACAGAATGCAATTGAGGCTATAATAATTCTTGAGGGAGGGAAGTATTTCCATTACTAATTAAAAACTAAGTGCAAGTCCATATCTGCAGATAAAAGAAGAAAGGCTAGAAATGCCCCATGTTTAGTAATCCATCCCCCTTTTTCCAGGTGCTGTCATATTTGATAGTTTATATATTTTGTTGGGTTGCCCCATTAAGGTGTATCTGATCAAGAAATTTTTAAATGAATCAACGATTGCTTGGGTAAGAAGACATTGGGTGGGCTCCCTCACATAATTCCAGGGCACTTTGGCCATTCTATAGTCAATTTCACTGCCTAATGAGAGAATCTAATCTAGATAATTTAATAATATCGTCATTTCAGAACACTGACAGAAAACTTCTAGCTAGTTTTCCTGTGGTTATAGGAATAGTGTTGGATGTCCTTTCCCTAGTAGCATCCCATCACTAAAACTTAAGAGTACAGGTAGTCCTTGACAGCCATTCATATAGTGACCATTCAAAGTTACATTGGCACTGAAAAAATGTGACTTATGACCATTTTTCCCACTTACAACTGTTGCAGTATCTCCATGGTCACATGATCAAAATTCAGATACTTGGCAACTGGCATGCATTTATGATGGTTGCAGAGTCCCAGGGTCTCAGCAATGAGACAATATCTCTATAAATCAGGTGTGTCCAGCTGTGGCAACTTTAAGATTTGTGGACTTCACCTCCCAGAAATTGAAGTCATGGCTAGCTGGGATATTCTGGAAGTTAAAGTCCCCAGGTCTCTGCTTTAAACTCTTCCCTTGAACATTTTGCATGATGATGAATCTAGTAACAAAATCTGTGATTATTTTTTAAATGACAAATTCAACAGTACAGAATTTCACATCTGTCAATTGTGACAGAGTGGGAATGAGATGCATAATGTGTCACTTGTGGTGTCTTACAAAGGCATCTGAACGATGATTCTGCTATCATGCAGCTGTTAGCCAAGGGAGGAATTGTCCTATTAACTAAGCTATGGCTGAAATCAAACTCAGGAAGGAAGGGATGAACCATGAGTCTGTCAGGCCTTATTTGGTGTGCAGTTAATAAGTTGAATGGCTGCTGATACTTTCACTGCCTTACTCATAGTTGAGACACCCCACCTACCTTTCTTCTTAACATCAATAGCACAGGAAGTAGTCATTAGAGAACTTGCAAGATTTGCAAAATTCCATTAGGTCCTTCAGTTCATCTTTCATCAGCTTCTATCTCCCTTCCCCAATGAACTGAGTTTAGTTGGCTTTCTATATTTTTGTTCCTATTAATTTGTTTTAGGGTGGTGTTTGACTTGTCTAATCTGCTATACAATAAAGATAACTGGTAATTGGCTGCAAAGAGCATCAGGCTTCATGTGTGAACCATATTTGTCAACTCACAAAAAATCCCAGAAATAAAGAGAGTAATATGTATTGAAAACAGTAGAAACCATAACAAACCAGCAGCTACATTGATTTAAGAACAAGCCAGGTTAGAAACAAAGTTCAAATTCTCTTAATACTTTTTCCTTCTTGCCCAACCCAATGGACAACTCGGTCTCCTCTTTTGGGTGGGTGGGATGGCTTTTGTCTAGTTATTTTGTTCCCTGTGTTTTGAACCTGTGTTGTTCCTTGGCTTTTTTGGGAACTGACTCTTGCAGTTGGCTGCTGGAATTTTATGTTTGTATGCCATTTTAAATAAACCTATGTTTTTCAGAACTATACTTTCTACTCTTAATCATAATGACCCCAAAATAGAATCTGCCCATATTTCAAGTGGTGAATCTAGCAGAGATTATAATTTCTATGCAGGTCTTCATGGAGATCAGGAATATGATCCACCTGCCCTATTCTGTTCAGGGCTAAACTACAATCCAGTCCTTCCTGCAATTGATCTTTAATAATGTGTAGCTTCTTTGCTTCTCTTGGCTTAGCTATCATTGACACTCTTCTCTCATCTCCTTTCTCTATCTCTCAATATTTTGAATTACATTGTCCATTACATTACATGTAATGGACAACTTGTACATCTGTTTCCATCCACAGTGCAGCAACTAAACCCCCAGCAGTCTCCCTGAGAAAGCAGCTTGCCTGAAGAATTTTTTAATCACAGCAACCTGTAGTATTAAATTCTCAGCTTACACCTACAATATTTTCTTTCAGTCTTTCTCAATTCAGCCTGTCGTCTGACTTAAAAGTTATGGGAGATATTGCTGAAAATTCATTCACAACGATCAGAGAAGAATAATATTCATTTGTTCATGGAATATTCATTGCAGAGCACTGCAGAAAACTTAAGAACTTTTTTGTGCCATCAGATTGACCAAACACACAATGACTACAGAGAAGCATCTCTTGTATAGTAACCCAAACATGTATAGTGTTTCCATGATGGGAAAAAAGTACACTTATCAGTCATGACTTACAAAATACGGAAAATTGGACTTCTAAACTGGACAGGCATCTAGAAACGTTGAAATTATTTACTCAAAATTGACATTGTTTTTATGTTGTGGAAGATTGGAAAAACGATATAATATTGAAATTTAAAGAGTGCCACCTGCTGACGAAAGGAAAAACAACATATTACCAACATTTTGCTTGTCTATTGGAAATTTAAATATGATAATATGAAAAAAATATCATTGAAAAGACCCCTGAGGATTACAATATAAGACTGGTTTGATAGAGGGACCAAAGGAGGTGCTGAAAGATACAAGGAGCTCTCCAGAGGAGCAGTAGATTAAGCTTGAGATACAAAGAAAATAAGAATATTGAACTTTTTGAGAAGAGTTTGTACGTTTGAACATATGGTCTTTGGAGTATCAGATAAAAGGGGGATTCAATAAAGCTTAATGAGATGCCTCATCAAGAAGAATGGAGTAGAATTTGGGAAGAGGTGGCGTCAGCAATTCAAAGTACAAAGGAGACACTGACAAGACACTGTCAAGAAATCATGAAATGAATTGAAAGTATAAATGAAAAGCTGAGAAATACAATACAAAAGACAGTGACTCATCAAGACACCCAGGAAGAGGATGGGTTAGGGTTAGGGTTAGGGTTATACCAAGTATAACTTAAAAAACATGGTGATTGGCACATAAGTAATATATAGAATTATTATTATTATTATTTATAAATTTATTTTATTTTTAATACAATCTTCCATTACACGGTGTGTCATCTGGGTACAAGTATTTTGCAATAGTAATTAAAATTACAACTATATTCTTTATGTTGACACTCTCTCTATGAGCCTAGGTGGCGCAGTGGTTAGAGTGTTGAACTGCAGGCCACTTCTGCTGATTCAATCTAGCGGTTCAAATC
>JANHFL010010198.1:277653-289402 GCA_032468155.1 Oxyrhabdium leporinum | reverse complement strand
GTCCAAGGATAGAATTGCTGTCAAGAACTCGGTTTCTGTTTTAGTAGCGTCAGAACTTGAAGCTATTTAACATGGATGCCTCTCTTCTCTATAGCCCATGCTCCAGGTCACAATGGTCTCTTTGGACTGCTGGATCTTGGAAAAAAGGTGGTGGTGAAATAAAAATACAAACCTATCAAACATCCTTCCCTAATTTGCTTCTTTTCAGATGCATTGGGAATAGAACTCCCAGAATTTCCAGTCATGATTGTAATCATTAGGCAAAAGAACCAGGTGGTTGGTCTGATTGATGAAAAAGTGTCATCCTATTTGAATTGTTAATCTTCATGATGCAAATGAAGTACTGTTCATCTTAATCTATTCGATTTCTAGTCTTGTGTGAGTAATCCTAGATTTTCTAATTTAAGTGTAAGGGAGGAAGGAAGGGAGGAAGGAAAGAAGGAAGAAAGGATCCCAGTTCTTGCAATTGGTGGATTTCAAAAATGTAAAACCTAGAAAAAGCAATATAAATGGTCTCATTTTATTTCTGGTTGATCCAAGCTATATCACTCATTCCATTTCCTCTTATGATATTGTTGTTAACAGACATTCTTGTTTGTTTTTAGTACTTTCCATCTGCCAAGACACATTCCTCCTTTTCTTCTTCTGCTCAAGATCCCTGGAGAAAAGAATGCCTCCAAACGGGATTTTCCAAATTCGGCTCAAAATGTAGCTTTCTATGGTTCCAAAATTTTGCCGTCTCCAAACAAAACTAATAAGGAAAGTATCCCAATTCCTAATGGGTAGTTTATTTTTGCTTCCCTTACTCAAGAACAGTCACCTTTGTGTGGCATAGAACAGAAACTGAAATAAAAAGTTCCGTGTTTTCATTCTGCTAAGGATAGAAATAGAAACTGTACTGGGGAAGTTAACTGAGATATTGATTGAATCTCGATTGGTTGGTTAAACTAGGGTGGGGCAACTTTCAAAGCTTTTTGGAAGGGCAGGATAGCAGTAGGTGAGGCAATGACAGTGCCTGCCAAATCAAGACAACAAGAAACAATCACATCCATTTTAGGCAACTGTAAAGAGAGGGGCTTTTAGGAACGGCCTAGAAGGATTTTGAGGACCACATAAAGCTCTGGGGTCTCATGTTGCTAACGCCTTGATTAAGCTTTTGCAAATGTACAAGGTACAAATGCCCTCCAAGCTTATAGTAGCCACTGTCTTCTTCAGTGCCTGTGAAAACTGGCACCAAACCGAGGCCCTGTCTGTGAAAGATACAATTTCATGCCACCATATTTCATAGGGATGGGCTCATCTGGAGCAAAGTTATAGGCAGCATGCAGAACACAGAATACTCTTTTGGCATCAGATGCATGTATCAAATGCAGCAGGCTTAGTTTCAAATCAAAGCATGATGTCTGCTTCTTGCTGAAGGAATCTGCTTTGATAGCTTCCTGCCCATCAAATCCTCTGATATCCCTAAAGGGACTTAGACTACCACAAGCTGCAGATTCAAGGCCTTTGATTTCTTTTTTCTCTGTAATAACCTCCATCTCTGCTAAATCTTTCTCTCTGATCACAAGTTCCCTATCTTGCCATAAAAGGACACAAAAGGCAGTGAAAGCTTCCAAACATGATGCAAATCTCTCTCTCTCTCCCCTCCCCCTCTCTTTCTCCCTCTTTCTCTGCATGTCTGCATCTCTCTCTCATTTTTCACAGTTCCTACGTACCCGGAAGGTATCAGGTTGGGTTAGAGTTAGGCTTCTGGAGTTGGTTACTATTCTTATATTATACAACCTTCCCCACATTCAAACTCAGGCAAATGTTGCTTTGGAAAAAGAGTTATTAAAAAAGCAGGTAACAAAACTTCATGCCCTATAGATACCCATACCCATACTCTTATCTATGCAACATTTCTGATAAAGAGCTAGAAACCCCCTAACACAGAGGGACTTTGGACATAACATTTTCTGGATCATGGAGTGTACCTTTGAATGCTGTTCTGGAACACATTCAAGAATTAATGGAAGGGTCCAGGCAAAAGGTAAACATGATTTCAATTCATTTACAAGTACACTGAGACATGCATGTACCTAAAATATAACTCATATTATTCCTCTAGGTAATAATTTTCTACTTTTTTCATATTGGAAATTAGGACTAGAATTAGCATGTGTTTCCAACTCTTGAAAGTTTCTAGGGGCCACAAACTGTGCACTTCTCTATTAACCTACTGAGATTGTACATTTGTGTGCACGTTTAACATTTTGCTGGTGTGCCAAGCTTATGAAAAAGAATCTACACTGTCAAGCTAGAATGGTAGAGTATTCCAATATTCATTAGTTAATACACCTCTCAGACTACTGAGCCTACACTTATAAGAGGAGAAGGTCAGCATTTATACTACAGCTCACTAGTGCAGCTAAAATGTACACTGGTAAATTGTAACATGAGTTTAAAAGCATCTAAGATGACCCTTTCCTTTCATACAGGTGACATAAGATAAAATAGAACTATTTCCTAGTCCCTGGAATGCTGATACCCTGTCATCTCATGTTCTAGGATATCTTTAGGTGGTCCTTAGAGGATTCTCACAAGGTTATTTTTATCCCATTTGTACTTGCAATGGCCCTCTCTTTTTAAGATAGTGTAGTACTAGGAAAGGCAAATATGAGACTAAAAAAAATCTAGTGAACTTTGCCAGCATGGAAGCAAGGATGCGTCGCTTAATAGGGAAGCCAGAAGGAGCAAGAAATAAATGGAATTATGGAAAACTTGGAAGTGAAGACCCACTGGTCTCGGGGTTTGAAAACATCAAGACAAAATACACAACAGGCTTACAAGGCAATGCAAGAATGAAAACGAAATTTAGCTTGTGAATCTTACTTATGGTCAGGCAGATAATACAGAAAGGCAGTGCCTAGTATGAGACAAATAGATATTCCAAAGAAGAAGGCAGCACGCATATTCCACACATCAAGAACAGGATCTTCATTGAAGCCATGAAAGTCTGGGTTCTGAAAGGTAAAAACACAAAATGGAGTTAGATTACAGCTGCCCAAAGTGTATTCAACATATCCCCTTTGATATTTTCCCTTAAAGTTCACCTTCATATATACCCTCATTCTAAACCTCGCTATCAAAAGAAAAATAGCACGGCTAATCCAACACTAATAATGAAAATGGCATCTTGTTTTATTTTAGGGAAAAATAAAACAGCCATTCTAATGCCAAAGCCGTGGAGGTTTCATCCTTAAGTAAGGTTCTGTCTGCATTTGTCTATCCAAACTACTATGCTCCTGGAGGATAACAGAAGTTGAGGGCCATCATCTCCCATTTATAAAGATAGGAATTTCAAAAAGTCTTAAAAATTTGAAATACACATGAGGGCAAGATATGAAGGAATGGGAGACACAGAAATTAATTTTGTCAATTATCAGCTGTCCTCAAAATCTTTCTCTGAACCTGCTTACTTCAACAAAGATTCAACTAAGGAGGTATGTGCATGATGTTTATGTGTGCTACTTCACACCAATAACTTTGAAAACGGATTCCATTAAACATTTGCCAAGACACAAAAATGAAATGTTTTGGGGAAAAAACAATTCTAAAGTAGAAGGGCATGGATCTGACCTCTGGGCTCACCAGAGACCTCAGTTCCAACATGCATCACCTTTTTTACACATAGTGTTCAACAAACCTGAAGCCACTTTGCTAAGACTAGAAGCCAGATGGGAAAAAGGGGAACAAAATGAATGTTGCCAAAAACCTTTCCCCAGCTGTGCAGAAAGGAAAAGGTGAAAATTACTAGAATACACTACTGGAGACCAACTCTAAGTAGGAAAGCAGAGTAAGGTATGAACTTCAAGCATTTTCTGGACTGGACAGGTGTGCTCATGTGCGCCTATGATAGATTCTCTTATATAAAAATGTGTTGGGGCCTGCTGGCCGCCGGCCACTCCAGCAGACGAATCAGAGGAGGAGGCGTGGGAGTCAGGGTCAGCATCAGGGCAACCTGGGAGCTCCGAGGGGGAAGAGGGAATGGAGCTGGCGGACAGAGAGAGAGACAGAGGCGGGGCCTGGTCCATCCGTCAGCCCTCAGATGGAGAGTCAACAGCCCCCAGGTCTGGAGGTGGTTGGTGAAGGGGGAACAGCTGGGTCCAGTGCCTGATGCGTGGCTGCACAGAAGGCAGAGGAGAGCAGTGGAAAGCCCTGGGCTGATCCTGTGGAAGGAACAGCCATCGCTGCTAGCGAGGCCCCACCCTAGCTCTGGGGATAAAAGGCAGGGGGCGGAGATGAATAGGTGTGGCAGACAAGTATTCATATTCCGGACAGACGGACTTGTTAGTCTGCGAGAGAAACTTTTTGCCCGGGCTGCCGGCATTCCTAATAAAGGAATCTTTTGAGTTCACGTCAGAGAGTTTGTTGCGTTTAGGGAGCTGGGTCAGAACAAAATGTCCCAGAAAAAGGTTATCAGTACACATGATGTTTATGATACAATTGCTTCCAAATTTCTTGTCCTCCTTATCTTCCTAGAATTGTACACAGCCATTCGAAGTCTCAGGCTCTGTTGGTGTCCAACCTGCCCTTCTCACTACAAAAGAACCTGTTCTGCCTTGGCATCGTGAACTTGAACAGAAGCACAGAGGATGCTTTTGGAGATGTGTATGTCCCCCCAGCTGTTGCTTCAGCAGCAAAAGAAGAAGAGCTTACATCTTTGCCCAGAGGCAGGCTGGTCACTAAAGAAACACACATACGCATACTGAATGAGACAACACAATGCCCTATTCAAAAAGGTGAGGGTAGCCAACGATGCTAGCTACCACGGCTTGTCAACTGTGGAAATCAGCAGCCACTTCTGGGGTTTCATTTTTATTTGTTTTTTTTTAAAGGCAGATGCAAAAGCTCAAAGAAACACATCTACAGAGCAACCACAGGTATAAAGAAGTCATCTGCAGGGACACTGTGGAAGCCAATGCTCACAGAAATTCTTTTCCCTTCAAATTGCAGGTACTAAGCAAAACAGGTCCAGCCTAGACTAGCTAGGCAATAACAATAACATTCCTAATGATTAGCAAAATTTGAATTGTAAGCTCGAGCAGAGAGGGAAGGGAAGCATATTCAACTCCTGGGAAGTCTATGGTACTGACACAAAAGGCTATAGTTTGAAAAACAGTAAAAGACTCTAGCATGCAGTCTAGATTATTAAAACGTAAGCAAGATTTTAGAGTCAAAGCAATGTTATTAGTCTTTCAGATTTGCTTTACTCATCCAAATATCCTTTCCCAGTGCAGTGCTGTAACATGAGGCAATAAATAAAATATATGTGTTCATTTATAGAATATCTCACATATATTATTTGGGTGAATGTAGCACAATAATATAATCTACTCACAAATGGGCTAGTCAGAGCTACCTGACTGAGAGGAGATTCAAAGCGAGAAAGCATGAGACGAGGGCTTTGAACTAGAAGCAGCCTATTTCTCTGATGGTAAATTGAAAGACGGTATACCTCCTAGTATTCAACCTTGCAGAAGCCAGGACACCTTTAAAAGGGGAAGTCCACTCATTTCTCAAATGCAGGAGCAGGAACCTGTACCTCTAGTTTATCCCTGCCTGTTTTCTGCCCGCTGTCTATTTATGCATCGACATTTGGGGTTTTATTTTCTCTTCTTGCCATCACACGCACCAAAAGGGGAAATAAAAGGAATTTCAGAAGGCTAATAAAAAACTGTAGAGCTGCAATCTCATTCAGCTGTTGCTTGGATACCCCTTTTGCCCAGTTCTAGGCACCAGGGTTGTGAAGGACAAATCTAAGAGTTTGGGTGCTGGGAGGGGCAGAACAGCAGCCTTCAAATGAATAAAATTCTCTTGCAGCGGCCCTGCCTGCCTTCACTTGGACACATTCTTGTTTTCTCTGGCTTCCAGGGAAGCCAATAGGTATGCACAGAAGCCAAGGTTCATGGGCGCGTTGAACTAACTCTCAGGAATTCTGTCCATGCATGGTGGGGATGAGATAAGTAGCTGGTTAGAGAGCCAGTCGGGACTACGGAGTTAGGCTGTGCCACCACCCATTCTCTCTACCCCCACCCCATGCCACACACACACACAGTCACACATACACACACACACAGCAGGGGTTCCTTATTCTTTCGCCTACTTAACTGGCTGAGTCTGAGTCACACAGCAAGTCTCCAAGTACAGTCCTCCTAGCTATATCTTCAGATTCTCCCCCACCCCCCTTCCTTTTGGTAGCTAAGCTGGGATAATTCAATTTGGGGAGGGGAAGGGAGGGGAGGGGAAGGGAGAGAAACCTGACAAGGCAGTTTTATAAAAACTGCTTAGAACTGCTTGTTCCTGATCACTTAGTCAAAATGCAGTCCCTAACCCTGAAACCTCTGCCCAACCCCAATTTTCATTTCAATAAACCGAAGGAAGGGCACTATAATCTTATCATACAAAAGTGCTTAAGATTGCTTTCTGCTCATTATGGCCTACATCCAACATAACACAAAGTTCTGTATTTTTTTTAAGTCTTATTTTTTCTGATATGACCCAAATGCTTTGCATCAAAACATGTTACCACCCAATGAGAAAGAAATATTGCAAAGGCAATGTTTTGTTTTGGGAAGACACAATTACAATTTTTTTTCCCAAAATGCTTCGCATATATGTCTATTTTTAGCCGAATCATAAACCTTATTGTTTTCTTATCTTACCCTCAAACGTGGCAACATACACGGCAAGGCCATGGCCAACAGGAATTATTTCATTCTTTAAGAAATTAAACCTAGGAGTTAACTTATACCCAGAAGACATGCTCTCAAATCTCATAGATACCCAGTCTGGTTACAGTGAACTAGTTCCTTCAGTGGTGAAGAAGCAAAATGCACATGCTCAGAAAGAGACAGTGCCTTATTCATTTGAAGTATAAGTAAAAAAAATAATGAATGTGGATCATTAAGTGATATAAGTTAACTGGATCTAAAGATAGAGAGCAAATGAAAGCAACTTGGCTAAATTGAATGGGGATAAAAAGGTTATTTCAATGAGATCCTCCTGACCTTGACCCAATGCTTTTTTTCTCCACTTTCTTATTTATCCCAACTTCATACATGCTGCTTTGGAGCATTGCCGCAGGCAAGGCAGCAATTTTAGGTCCTAGTGGTTTCTTTAGAAAAAGCATGGGCAGCTTTACCATCTCTTAAATAATTAAAGAGATTTTCCAAAGAGGGGGAGCAATTCCACGAATGTGTATGCACACATGCATGCAGGCACACAACACACAGAAAATTAGTAGGTGCTTTGCATGCCCCAAGACTAGGGTAAGTAAGAGGATGGCAGAAGGAGGGATCTACAAACTTTTTTTTTTTCTGGCAGTGGTTTCTGCCATTTGCTCATTTTAGGCTCCCAGGACAGGCTTCAACAACTCTGGACTTTAAAAATCAGAGCCCTTCTCGCTCAATTACATACAGCTTTCGACCATGAGATATAAAATTCCATCTGGATAGTGCTATTGAAAATGGTACAGAGACCATTTACTTCCAAATCCCCCATCATCTCTTAAGCCAGACCCCCACAGTGATATGTTGAGCTAGGCAGAAGGCCGTTCATCAAGTATATAAAGACGACAAGGATTCATTTTCTAGGTTTGGAAAGAAGGACAGGACAGGTATGGCATGCTATTCCTGACATGGTAAAGCTGAAGCTACGTTATGTAGACCTGGCACAGACTACCTGAGAAAGTACAATTATTCTAGGAGAAATAATTCTCACAACTTAAACTGTTCATACAAGGTTGCTACAAACAATCAGCAAAATAATATACGTTTGCCATAACCTTTGTGGAAAGGGCAAAACACAAACCCAAGAATTAAAATAAAGCCCTAAACTATGGTTTGACTAGGCTTCAGCTTTTAATAGGTGCATTTAAAAAAATAGGTGGATTAATTATAAAGGTTGGTTCAATATTCATTTTCTAAAACTATAAACCAGGGATGTCAAACTTGACTGCATTGAGGGCCGCATCAGGGTTGTTTTACCTCGGGGGACCGGGCAGGCGTGGCCAATGCGGGCATGGCCAGTTCAACATCCTTTGTGTTGGGGGCACCTGTGGTGCCCCGGGCAGGCCTGGGGGAGAATCCTCCTGCAGCCTCTGCCAATGAAAACAGAACTTGAGTGCCCGAGCTCCGTTTTCACTGGCAGAGGCACCGTGAGCCGGTCCTTCACTATTTCGAGGGTGGCCCCGCAGGTCAGATCTAAGCATCCTGTGGGCTGGATCTGGCCCCTGGGCCTTGAGTTTGACATCACTGCTGTAAACAGTCCATAACTGTCTTAATTCCATAATGATGACATAGCAACATTCTTTTGTGCCGTTCTGCCCCCTCCAATCGTGAATAAGAGTTAGCTTCACACCTCCCCCTGGCAACAGCTTGAGCCTTCTTTAAAGGAAATCAACATTACATATTTGTTAGGACACCCACATTCAGACATTAAGTTGTGTTTGTGTGGAAAAAGTAGCTAAATTTTAAAAGACTCCTTGGTATCACCAGGCTTCCAATGCTCTTTAATCTCATCCTTATCCTGAGATGCCACCTCCAGAGACATAAGCATCATCCATCTCAAATCATTAGGGTTTCTTCTGCATCAATTCTGGTGTCACAAAAATTGAGATTTATTTTCTTTTTTTGGGGGGGGGGGGATAAAATTACAGAATTTTGCTCCCCTCCTCGCAAGCCCAGCTTTGTGTCATGCATCAACTTAGCAGATTCATAAGTGGAGGTGTCTGCCATGACAAGTTGTCAGTAAAATCTTATTATTTCTTTATTGGCAAGTCTGCTGTGATACCTGACCTTCCCCACCTACATCACGCTCAGAGCAAGCATGTTCCTCCACCCAACATGAAACACTATGTTTGGCGCTTGAAGTCCAAGCGGGGCCAGCAGCTCAATGCTTCCGCTGAGATATTTTTGGAGATACGTTGTTCTTGGAACCGATCCTCCAGGAAGAAAAGCAAGAAATCTCTACAGTACTATAGTAGAAAGAAAAGTGATGCAGCTTTCTTACAAAGCGATAACAAGCCCCAGCCTTAGAACTGTCTCAGACAGGTTTTACTCAAATCCTATTCATTCATTTTTGGACGATACGTGCAAATGTATTATTAAAACTCTGACTTTTTCTGGAGGTTGACTTACTCTGGAGGTATTCAAAGGTTGAAGTTGCCTAATATTCACAACTTCCTTTTATAAATAACATGTCCCTCAGCTGTAGAAATTCAGGCTCCAGTTGTTTTAATAAGGAGACAGCATGGTGCTAAACTCATGGCTGCAAGGGAATGCTGGGAAATATACAGTGGTATTTTAGAGTATAACAATGAGTAGTCAGCATGATTTTACAACATTGCCTGTTCAGATACGTTTTTTTTTCCTAAGGCTACTATTCAGGTCCTAATAACTGTCTCACATCCTCTGTCTGCATCTCTCCTCGTCTGGTCTTTTTAGATGGGATAAGGCAGATGGTTGAGATTAACAGACATAGCCAACAGCCTTGTGAATGATTCCTAATGCAGCTTTGGCAGTCTTTGAAAGATAGTTTTAATCATATTAAAAATGAAGGAAATCAAGCACTGTATAATAAAATAGAAAAACCAAAGTGATTATTCACTGCATTTAATACAAAGTAATTAATCTGCTGAATGATCCCAACTGAATTGTTCAATAATGCTGGAGATTTCTTCCAATTCATACTAATTTTTTTTGTTGGCAGTTCTCCAAGGAATAGCTGCCAGTAGACTAAACTCACAGTGTGCAACAAACTTCAATCTAAGGTTCCACAAAAAGACAGAGCAAAACCTACCTCTCTATCCATCTACATAATACAGTATTGCATTTGTGCATATTTTAGGGCAGCATTGTTTAACTAGAGCTTATTACACAAACCGGTTTCCTACATCATGCTATGCCAAAAAACCAAATCACATTACGGCTTAGTGATATGTATCAATCAGACCCAAAGAAAGAGAAAATATTCACTATACTCATCTACTCTACATACTGTCCACCTTAGAATAATTTAGTGGAATGTTTGGTCTTAGTATAACAGATGAAGCCCCCACCGAGGATTTTTTTCTGGAAATTATTTTGACTTGAGATGTCCTACTATGAAATGGAATAGAAAATGCCCCCAAAAGACATATTGCCTAGAGTAAAATATATTTAGTATATTTTAAATTCTCACAAATCTCAGAAAAATATTGACGTTTCAATAATACAAAAGTCTTTAATAAAATTGAAACTAATGTATTGAAGGAGCTGCTTTACTAAACATCTTGAAGTAGACAGTCCTAATTCCTCTTACATTCCTCTTCCTCTTAATTCCTGGGACATCACATGTAATTCTTCTTTTTTTCAGGCAATCTATTCTGATACCAGACATCAGGTTTATTTATTTATGGGGTGGGGGAGAGGTAATTTGGAGTGACAAGTCAGAGTTGCCAAGTTGATACAGACTGAGCAGTGACCTCTAGCACTTCATGTCTGTTTCCCTTCCATTAACATTTCTGGTTGCCAGACCTAATCATGTATTGTGGTTGTTGTCAAATACTCTGTTGGAAACGACACAATACTTTTACATGGGCCTCTGTAAAGCAGACAGACATCTCTTGTATACTTCCATGACCTCCACCTCTTCAGGCAATCTTTGTATAGCAATTATTCAGTCAGTCTATCTTGGAAATGGATGCATTTTGCGACATTAGTGGTCAAATTTTAAAATTGCCATGCCTCATATTTTTATTTACAGTGTAATAGTCAATAGAGAGAGGAGGACGAAGGTAACTCAAGTATAAAGCTGTCTATCATCGCCAAATAAATTTCCACAATAGGAAAAATTCAAATCATGCGAACAGACTTGCAACAAAACGTCATGTAAAAGCATCATGCATATTCAACGCTATGAACAGATATGGGCGGAGCAGTGTAACAGAATCAAAAGATGTGAAAATCAGGCAAGGAGTAGAAGAATATGGCTGAGGAGTGAATCTCAAGGGAGAAAGTAGTTGTCATTCCTGATCACTCAAAGTGCCAGAAGACAAGTTCTCAATGTCCTTTCTGAAAGGTAGTAACTCGCATAAAAGCAAGGAAAACATGGCTTCTTAGGACACAAAAGTGGCACGCAAAATTGCACATACCTCACTGCTCATTCGCACGCCTGTCTACAAATCATCATTTTACTAGACAATAATTGCACTTGCATGCAGCAACAGTCAAGTTAGTGATGCTTCTGTGGGCTCAATCAATGTTTCCCACTGGCCCTGCAAAGCCAGGCTATTATTAAATTTGCAAAGTAAGTGTGAGCCCCTTTTACCCTCAGACAGAAGTTTGAACGGGAGGAACCGTTTCCATTTAGCCCTTTATCGTGACATATGTTATTCTCAAGAAGGTTAAAACACCCATCAATGGCATCCTGCTGTAACTTGAATCAACCAAACATGGTGTATCCTGAATCCTTTGGTTCTCCTATTCAGCAGAATTTAAATATGTAGTTTCAATTTTCTCAGAGTAGAATCAGTCCATTCTTTCTTTTTTCCCTCTGGCAACAAAGGGCAGATAACCTTGCTCTTTTTCTGCTCATGAAATATACCTTAATTTAAAAAGTACAAATACAGTATATCACAAAGTGAGTACACCCCCCTCACATTTTGTAAATATTTAAGTATATCTTTTCATGTGACAACACTGAAGAAATGATACTTGGCTACAATGTA
>JANHFL010010198.1:265915-277553 GCA_032468155.1 Oxyrhabdium leporinum | reverse complement strand
AAGTGTCATTTCTTCAGTGTTGTCACATGAAAAGATATACTTAAATATTTACAAAATGTGAGGGGGTGTATTCACTTATGTGATATACTGCACCTATTTGTACTGCTGGAAGAAATATCCTTCTGGGTCCAGTTCCAAGTGGGGAAGAAAGACACTGGAAACATGGTGACTGCTTGGAAAGATGGTTCAATGGTGGAAAGGATCACATGCCTTGGAGATGTTGAGTGAAGAAAAAGGGGGCGGATGCCGAGAGTCCCTTGATTTCATACCCTCTCTGGCTTTGAACTTCCTGGTGCACAGGAAGAGTATCCTGATTGGCTGTCAGACTCCCATGAGGCCATGCAGGTTAACTTGGTTGAATTTTGCTGGGTGATGTAATCTTCCTAGGTGCCATGTGGTGAGATGGGTATAGAGCTAATCCTATCATGTCCTGAGGACCATGTCTTAATCCCACTACCCAGGAGCTGAAGGGGGGCCAAGGAGCTGCAGGAAGCTGCTTTGTCTTTAAAAACATGTTTCCCCTTTTCTCATCCAGGGAAATATAATATTCTGCTTTTTTAATATTTCCTAGAATATTTCATTCTTCTAGGAGAGGGGTGGGTGCTAACTTTCTGCAGTACTTTTAAATCTGTACTTCCCCAGAGCTCATTTTCTTTATTCACCAATTAATTTATTTAATGGGGATGGAAGAGTCTCCTGGGACTGGTTTTCCTCTCTCCGAAAGGCAATCTGAAGTATGACGCTACCAAAATAGAGAAGAGGAAGGTGGAAGCAAGCATGCCCTTTCCTTTAAAGAAGAAAGCCAATTCCAGCCATTGGAGAAGGCAGGAGGAAGAGGCAGCCTAGAATCTGGCTTCCTGATGCAGGACAAGACTGTTATTTCATAGGCAATCAGTCCGGCATTTCAAGCTAGGAAGTTCATAGATTTCTTCTAGAAGACCTCAAAGCTGTTGTATCCATGCTGCAGCACCATAAAGGATACTATCCTGTTCTCCCCATTCTTCACATTCTCAGGCGTAATTGTATTTTTATGAATGCTCAAACGTAAGACAATCTTGCAGTGATTCACCAAAAGAACAGGTGGCACAGTAAAGTCATACAAATTCCTTCTTTCATATATCACCAGCAAAAGCTGAATTAGTATTCGTCAACTAGCGAAAAGCAAAAGCTGTAAGTTTAGACCTATATTAACAACCCACTCTCGTTAAGTGAAATGGGGCAATTTAATACTAAGATTGAGAATTGTGAAAAATGTTGAGCTGGATGGTTTTGCTCTTCAGGACACCATGTGTTTTTCTTTGTTTTTTATAAGCTGTCCAGAATTGTCATGGACAGCCTTATCATTCACACTCTGTCTGTGTGTGTGTGTGTGTGTGTGTGTGCGCGCGTGCGCGCGCGTGTGCGTATGTGTGTGCAGGTGGTGTGTATCTGATTCTCTCACATATCTACTAGTCTTTAAGGAAACCTTGGCTTACATGAAATGTAAGGAAAACAAATAAGAGAAGAATTAGTACAAAGTGCAAAGAGCAAGGAAGATTACTTTGAAGGAGATATTCAGGCACAATTGGAAAAATGTATTTTTAAAGAATGAAATAACATCTGGAAATGGGTCAGGTAGATGCCTCTCTAATTCACTGGAATATAAGGGGGAAGGAAGTACAATACAACCAGCCTTGCGAGATTCTGATATTATAGCTCAAATGTAGTTTTAGCCTTTCAGAGGATTTTCTGCTCCAGTCTGCCTAATGGAGCTGACATACAACTTCACTTGATAATGTATACCAACTGACCATAAACTTCCACTTAGATTCTGATATAGCAATTCAGAAAATAACCTGATGTGCCTCTGATCTATTCAGAAGCTGCCCAATTCAGCTTGAGGCCTGAACCCAAAGTTTAGACAAAAGCTTCATGCCACAGATTATAATCATTAAGATCATAACTAAGAAACAAACATAATTTCAGTGTTTCTATTTGTAACCAATGTCTAAGCACCCAATACTATCATCCTGTTGAATCCAAGAAACTAGTAACATGATTATACACAACACAGAACTAAAAAAAAAACCTGAATATTGGAAGTACAATAAATTATTTTACTTCCACAAAGCACTGCATATGGGAAGACCTGTAAAACAATAGACTGTAATTAATAGTTTACTTATTTTATTTATTACATTTTTACTGCGCATATCTCCCCTACAAGGCGAGTCTGGACGGGCTTACAAGTTATAAAACAAGCAAAAATAATTAAAATATTAAAACATTTGAAATACACAGTTTAAAACATTATTAAAAACTGTACTAAAACCGAAGAGCTAAGAAACAGACAGGGTAGGGATGAGGTTTTCTTACCCTGTCAGCCATCTTCAGTGGTGAGGGCTTCCCTTGGGGCCCCAGCCCAGCCAGCAAAGCCATGTTTTGATATCTTTCAGAAAGGCCAAGAGGGAGGCAGCAGTCCTCACCTCCGGTGAGGAGCAGAAATGGCTCTTCTCCTTGACCCTGCCTGCTTCAATTCCTTAGCAGACAGGATCCGTAGCAGGCTTCTTCTGCTGGCATGAGTGGGGAGGATTTGTCTCATTGGGGAAAGATGGCTCCTCAAATAGAAGCTAGAGCGATCACTTAAAAAACTCTATCCCTGTCTCCATTCCCACAGTGGGGTATTCCTCATATTTCTTTTTTCCTTGGGAAGAAATATATCCATTTTCAAAGTCACCCTGACCTGCTTCACACGTTGCCTTAAAGCTATGATGTTTAATTAGTTGAATAATCCACAATAGGCTGAGATCTCGCATTGTGCTAAGCTACCTGCTACAATTTACAAGGCACCGCTGCAGGGTTTTTATAACAGGGTAAATCAAACCAAGCTATGTTATGGTTGTGTAAAACCAGTGATCGCATGCCTGTATGTCCTTTGAATTACTCATACATTATCAGAAGAGTTTAATTCAAAGAAGCAAACACTTTAAATGAAACACCTTTTGAATCTTTCCAAATTAGAATGATTCAGTACTGGTTCTGGACAAATCTGAAACAGACCATTAACAATGAACAGCAGATTCTATTTGACGGCTGGCATGCCCAGAGAGATGGCTCTGCATGCTACTTCCGGCACGCGTGCCATAGGTTCACCATCAAGGCCCTAATCTATCTTTTAAGAGATATGAGTGACACCAAGGCCTTTGCTTTGGCCAGGACAGCCTACCATTTACTCATCCACTCTCCAAAACTTCCTCAGCTAACATTTCAAGAATAATGAGATAACGTGTCATAATTTTAAAAACTACTACCTGAACTTGCCAGTTTTCTTCCTTGTTCTTTCTCACCCCCCTTTTTTTTGGCATGAGGATAGGGGCTCTGCTATGTTTCACTTTTTTGTTGAGTGTCTAGAACATTTTGGCTGCCTCTATAAATATCCATAATTATACGTTCACAACTACCAGTCTAAAAAATTCCCAGTCAATCAATTATTTCTATTTTAAATTGATTGAAAGCCTTACTAATGTGACATACTTTTGATTTATTTTAGTTCCTTAATGGCCTTGGGAAGCAGGTTCTGTTTTATATCTTGACTGTAGCATGAAAAATTCCCAGGTTATTGAAATGAACACCGCAGCGGCTATTTAGTTGCAAAGTTTACCTTTGCTTCTTTAGCTGAACTCAGGGTGGATATGTAAAGACACAGATTAAAAAAAGTTACCCTTACAACAGCTTAATCAGCAGATCAACTCATTGTCATGCATCTTAGTCACATCCTTGTATCAATATATTTTATAACTGGATTCTGCAGAACAATAAATAATCTTGTTTACCAATCTGTTTAAAAATTACATTGTAAATATACAAACTTTTTTTTTCTCCCAAGGGAGAGGTATTTAATTTTAGCCACAACCACCTCAAAAGAAAACCCAGAGCGAAGCCAAAGAAAGGAGGGAAGGAGTTAAAAGAAGAAGAGAGTTAAAGATTCACAGCCAGAAATTAAAGTGGGGGGGAAAAGAGAACACCCTCCATTTTCCTGGAGCAACTCCCCACCTTAACATAAAATCAACAACAAGTAACAACAGAAAGTGCAGGTCCCTCCAGGGGCAGGTACCCCTCGGCAGCAGCCGGTGGACTCGGGGGGTCTTACATGCTGCCATAGATGCTCTCGTTGCTGTAGGTGATATAAAGGAAGAAATCCTCCTTGTGATGTTCATGGTAGAGCTGCCCCATAGTGGCACTGGTGGGGGGGATGACATTGTTGACGAAGAAGGCCGTCCTCAGCCTGCAGGTGGATTCTTTTCTGGATGAGGAAGTAAAACTGGCCCACTGTGAGGTTGGAGGGCCCCAGGTACTTCTTCTTATCCAGGTCCCCTAGTTCAGGCCTTGGGGGCTTTTTCCACGAAGATCGGGACCCTGTCCGGGTACCTCTTGCGGATCTTCTCCCTCTCAGAGAGGCGCTTCTTGAAGGGGCGCTCCTCCTTGTAGACAAACTTCATGGCGGTGACCTTAAATATACAAACTTGTATGCTTTACGCTTCTCACAACACACTAAGGAAACCCCAATTTTTGCATGGTAATAATCCTACCTTTATTCCTACTTTGTAAAGAAACTGTACCTCATGGAGAATATCTCATCCAAAGTGTTACTGGCACACACAATGTGTCCATGCATATAAACACAAAGATACAATATTACTAATATCAAGCAATTTAAAGAACTTTTTTTTTTTGGGGGGGGGGGGCATCTTTGAGTCAGTGTTGACTCCCGGCAACCTGCCTGGACTAATCCCTACAGATTTTTGGGCAAGAATTTGGAAGTGGTTTGCCCTTGCCTCCTTCCTAGGGCTGAGAGAGTCCGGCCCAAGGCCCCCAGGCTGGCTTTGTGCTTAAGATGGGACTACAACTGATAGTCTCTTACCCCAAAGGTGCTTTTTCAAGAGGCAACTGGAGTTTCTTGTTTTTCTTTCTAAGACGTTTCATTTCTCATCCAAGAAGCTCCTTCAGCTCTTTAGACGCTGACCTTTGAGACAACAGTGACCTGGATGACTGAGAATCTCCATAATCATAGTTTCTATTTTGATGCCCTTACCACTAGACTGAATGACTGGCTCAATGGTACTTAAAGCATGGCCTTCTTCAGTGTGTTCTTTCTTTCTTGCTTAGGTCTTTGGGGAAAAAAAGTATCATAGCACCTTTGGCAGTACAACTGCTACATGTATAGTATCAGTGCATCTGCAATGATAACTGACTGGGAAATTCCCTTTCCCAAAAAGCTTACTTATCCTCCCATTGGCATTTTATTACCTGGTTGAAAAATATTCTGCTTTATCTTACTCTAGGTCCTCCTCTATACAATCTCAAGTTATTTTGCTTGTAATTTAAGTCCTTCTTGATTTATTTTATTAATTTTAATGTTGCTCTTGTACGATTACTTTACGTTCCTCTGTTTGATTATACTGTTATGGTTCTGTTATATTTTGCTTAAGCTTCTTACCATTGGTGGAGAAAAAAAACCACACATAAATTTAAACTTCCTGGAAAATAACTCATGCTCAAGTGGGAATAAGTACGTCCCCTGGTTTCAAGGAAGCAATCGAGAGTACTTTCCCTACAGAAATGCAGCGCTAACCTTTTTAATCTGAAGGAGGTTACTGGGCCAGAGGAGAAGTGGAAGAGTTTGACAGCAGCCAACCAGCTCTGACAGAAAACTGCCTGTCATCTTCTGAACTTTAGTCTTTCCTACCCCCATTTGCTCTCCCTTCAATCAGACCTATCCTCCTTCGCATCCCTCACAAAGGGGCGTTGTACAACCATTTTCAGGTCATAGACTCTGAATGGGAAAGCAGGGGGCTGCATTTCCCCCCCCCCAAAAAAAAAATAATTGGTGGAACCAAGACAACCAAATTTTGATTCAATTTACATTGAATCAGCATTTAAAAATATTTATAGTAAAGTGTACAGGGCATCTTGCAGTATCAACTCTGCCGTCTTTCAGTTGGATACCATGGCTGGTTATGAAGTGACAGGAGATTGGATTCAAGTGATAACAGCAGTAGCACTTAGACTTATATACCGCTTTTAGTGAAGCAGTTTACAGAGTCAGCATATCCCCCTCAACAATCTGGGTCCTCATTTTACCCACCTTGGAGGGATGGAAGGCTGAGTCAACCGTGGGAGAGATTTGAACTGCCAAATTTCTGGTAGCCGGCAGTCAGCAGAGGTAGCCTTCAGTACTGCATTCTAACCACTTCTTTGAGTAAAGATTGCTTCCATGACCTCTTTAAGGGGTTGTAGTAGGCCCCCACTTTGTTTGACACAACTATTTATTTGTTTGCCTATTTCTATTGCCGCACATCTCTGGACTTGTCCCCAACCCTGCCTTTATCGAGAACATTGTAGAGAAAATGATGGCCCCACAATGCCAGAGAACCCTAAGCAAAGTGAATTATTTGGACATTGGGCAGTCAAGTTTCAGGCCCTTGGCCTTTCTTGATGTCTCAGTGGCTTTCCATTCCATTGCCCATGGTATCTTTTCAGGCTGCCTAAATGGATTGGAGTGGGGGCATTGTTTTCTTTCTAAACGGATGGCTTCAATCAGTGATAGGAGGGTAGGAGAGATCTAGCTATGGATGACTAGTCTGTGGAATGCCTCAGACTTTTCTGTTCTCTCCACATCTTTTTAATATCTGTGTAACACTGCTGGGGGAAGTCACATATTGTAAAATGGCCTGAAAGCAATAGATGCTGATTATACTGTCAGCCTTTCTAAGAAGATTAGATTAGGAAACCGAAGTAATATAGCCAATACTGTTTTCACTGTAAAGTTTTAATAGCAGAATCTTGCAAGTCTAAATGCAGCTCCTCTTCCCTCTCTATCATCATGCAAACTAGGAAGAGGCTTGGCTGAAGTGTTTGTGTACGTTCCTGTTCTGCCTTGGACTCTGCCTTTTTTTTTAATGTGACCACTGTTTGAGCAGCAGTTCTTTCTCCAGTTCCTCAAGGTCATTCCCTCTGCCTTCTACAAGTATCTAGTTATACATCTTGGGCCCGAGTCAAACAGGTAATACAACAGAAATGTCAATCTTGCACCTAGAAGCTGTTGGGATTGGATGGGGAGAAATAGACTCAGAACATATCTCTCTAGGACAGAATGGCTTTGGGTCAGTGGTTAGTGAATCAAACAATTCCACAGAATTATTAAAGTTTAACAGAGTTGCATTCCTCCAATCAGAGATGGTGCAGTTTGGAGGTCCTCCTGCCTCATAGCTTCTGCTTAATCAGAAGGTAGCAACTGTGCTCAGAAGGACTTCTGTACAGCATTATGTGCCAATTGTGGCCTTTCCTAGATCAGGAGGCCATGCTCATAGTCACTCATGCCTTAGTCACCTCCTGCTTGGATGACTGTAATCCATATTACATGGAGTTGCCCTTGGAAAGCATTCAGAAACTGCATCTGATACAAAACATGGCAGCCTGGACTGTTTTGCGAGCTGCGTGGTATCAGTTGCTTCTGGGTGAAATTCAAAATACTAGTTATCTCTTTTAAAGCTCTTCCTGGCTGTAGGTTTGGGCTATCTCAGGACCATCTTCTCCCGTATTCATCTGTCCATCTGATCAAGTTGAATAGGGTCCACCCCCTCCAGGGTCTTGCTTAGGATCAAACCATTGGATCAGGCCTTGCGAGGAGACCTTTTTAATCGCTGTTCTTATATTTTGGAATTCCTATCCCATGGAGATTCGGCCTGGGATTCAGGATAGCAGTTAAGATTTGATTATTCCATGACATACAGGAAGAGGATAGGGTATGTTTGAAAATTTTAATTTGGAGGAGGCACATTTTTCTAGTTTTTAAAATGTAATTTTGATACTGTGGTATATTTCATAGGTGAGTTTATTCATTTTTTGAGGATTTATTTATTTTGCTTGGTGATATTTGTGAGCTTCTCAGAGTTAAATGGCAGCGCTTAATATAATATAACATATAGGGATCATTCTTGCAGAATATGGTTTGGTAGTTTATAGTTCTTCACCATAAAGCCCAACTCACCGATTGAAGGGGAGGCGACATTTTAGTATTTCATGAGCCACATTCTCCTTGGTGGAAAATTTCTCAGGCAGAAATTTATTTTCTCCCTTCTCTCCTGAGCCTTCAGAAATACAGCAGGCATTACAATTAATTTCCCCTGGGCCTAATAAATGCCTGCCCCCAGGGTTCCACAGTTGCTGCCTTTTCCTTGCAGCATCAGTACTGACATACATGGAACTTGTATAAAACATTGCCTAAAGCTACAAAACCAACCCCTTACTAAAGGTACGACAGTCAATTTATCATGCATTGACTTTGGCAGCTCCCCCCTCCTTCTTCCAGCCCACCCAGTACTGAGGGCTAATTATGGAGCCAGGTTTAAAATTGCTCCCAAGATGCTTAGACGTTTCTTTACATTTCCATCCAGCATGAAAAGTATAAGTCTGTTCTGGCTTCTGGGTAATGTCAATTTTGAGATTTGCAGAGAGAACGGCTGCTAAAATGAACCTTGCAGGAGATTTATGACAACAGTATTGCCAGTCTGAAAAAATCTAATTTCTCTACAGCAGGGGGGCTTCTTAACTATTCACTTATTGTGAACTGAACTGGATTGCAATTCTAATATTCCTGATACAGTCTGCTGCTGTCCTACCAAAAAGTAGACATCATGCTACTTAGAAAAAATTAGCCATCACAACCCTCTTCAGGGCAAACCCTCTTCAGTTGCCTAGTATTGAACCGTAATTGTAAGAACAGAAATATATCTCCAGACTTAGTGCCAAGCTGGCAAATATAATTAGAAGTGGGTTTGCAGATTGTGCAAGCTAATTCCCAATGTCACTAAAGAATGCTTCAATTCTATAAAGATACGAGATACTACACAGCATCTCACCACCATCACCTTTGATTAATAATATCGCTGAACAGATACATGTCACAAAACAGAGGTTGAGTGATCAGCTATGGCCTAACAATTGGGAAGGAAGCGATGATTCAGTTTTAATAAGATTTTCCTAACTTTTCTTGCCGTTCAGTGACATTAATATCTAACCTGCATTTAAATCCCTTAAGTCAGGACATACAATGCTTATAACTGTGTGAGGTTCCATGAAGTGCAGTGTGAAAGGTTGAAGTTCAGTTGCATGGCTGATGCTTTGCAAGTGTAAAATCTTGGATTCAAATCCTGGGAACTCCTGTTCTGGTTTTAAGAAAACCACTGACTAAAATCCCAGCAAGCTACTACCAGTCAGTGTAGACAAGATTGAGTTAGATGGACCAATACTTTCTCACACCAGCTCTTTTCCATAACACCATCCTACAAGCAGATAATCAAAAGTTAGGATTGGCAAGAACAGTAAAACAGATTTAGAATAGAATAAATGAGCTGGAAGGGACCTTGGAGGTCTTCTAGTCCAGCCCCCTGCTCAAGCAGGAGAACCTATACTATTTCAGATAAGCGACTGTCTAGACTCTTCTTAAAAACCTCCTGATATTCCACGGGTTAATTGTCCTCACTTTTAGGGAGTTTTGTTTTGTTACGTTTCACCAACTCCGCACCGTGTTCCCACAGTCCCTTCTTCGTTTGTCGAAATCATGGCAGGCTTCTTCCACTGACTATGATTAAACAAACCAGGGCTTAGCTCCCTGGGCAAACCCAACAACCAGCATATCTGGCAGGTCTTTCCCTGGTTCCTCCTGCATCGCATCTCAGCATCTTCTCTTTCCGACCCCGCAGGATGAAATCCGGTTCCTTTCTAAGTACCGGCTGGTTCACCATGGTCTTGGCCATGGAATTGTGCGAGCAGATTTTTGTCTTTGGTATGGTTAGCGAGAATCACTGCAAGTAAGTAATTTGGACGTGGTTTTCTGGGCTGGGAGGCGAAAGGAGAAGATGAGTCTATCCTTCTCTTTTTATCTCTTTTTATCTTGGGAGGCTACGCTTTTTGGAGATGTTCTCCCCCAAAAAAATGATGCCAGAGATGGGCCCCAAAACGCCCATTTCCCAGAAGGCCATATCAAAAGGATCAGCTGTTCCCCAGATAAATGTCTAGGGAGATTCTCAGTCCCCCCAAGGCCAGGGTTGTCCCAAAAGGTGCTTTTTTCAAAAGGCACCTGGACTTTGTTTTTTCCATGAAGACATTTCGCTTCTCGTCCAAGAAGCGTCTTCAGTTCTTCAGAAGGCAACTGGACTTTGTTCTTCCCTGAAGAAGCTTCTTGGATGAGAAGTGAAACGTCTTCGAGGAAAAACAAAGAAAGTCCAGTTGCCTTTTTGGAAAAAAACACCTCTGGGCCTTCCCCAGGTAAGGATAACCCTCCCCAAAAATCTTTTCTCTTTGTGGCATCAATCAATCTTTTTGTTTTATTAATGTCCAGTTATTTCAGTCTGACTTTGGTGGAATGTCACTGTTGCATGTCAGCTCTTAACAGGCTGGGCTATATATATATATATTGGTTTAAACTTGGCTCCTTCGATTGGCAGTGACAAGAACCAACCGCCGGTGCCTTACCACTATTTTGAGAAGGGACGACTGGACGAATGCCGGATGTACCAGGCCCACGAACGAGCTGCCCGCGGCGGGCACCGTTTCATCACCGAGAAGGCCATCTTTGCACGCTGGGCAAAGAGGAGGAACATTATCTTCACTCATCCGTCGTGGTCCGATGGGTAGAAGGCGCTATTTGTGGCCTGGCTGTGCGGAAACTTTGCCACGGGAGAAATTACGATGTTGCAGAAAGTTGGACATCTTGCCCCGAGAGACGTCCCCGGGAACAAAATCTCTCGCCTTCTTCTTCTCTTAGCTGCCTATTTTTAACGTTCCTTCGAGAGACCGTAAATTCTTCCTCTTTTTTTCCCCCTTCCCCCCTTTTATGGTTATTTCCTCTGTGCTGTGTGTGTGTGTGTGATGACTTCTTTTTGCACAGGCAAAAAAAAAAAGAAAAGAGGAAGTGCCCTAACAAAAGTTGGCGGCCAGGGGTTCGATGCTTCCTGTTTGGGGCGGATTCTGGAGGGTTAGAATCAAGAAGAAACGGATCTTGACGTTTTGTGTTGCAAAAACCCTCCCTGAAATTGAAAGGCACAACAAGCAACCCAAACGAAAGGCTTGCGAGAGAGATATCCTCCTCTTTGGATCCCTCCTGCCCTCGTTTTAAATTGGCCAGGTTTGCAATTCTGGGGCAGAACCGTAGAAGGAAATCCAGTACGAAAAAGTCGAAGGAAAAAAAATATCCGACTCCGTTGGCGCAGCACTTTAACTAAACCAGTTTACAGCTTAAGGTCGACCCAAGGTGGCTTTCTCCATAATGACGTCCACGCTCAAGTGGTCTCTTTACCTCTCCCCTGAGCCCGGAGTTCAGGATAGGTAGTCCTCGACTTATGACCACATTTGGGAGGGGGATGTCCGTGGCTAAACAAAGCAGGGGCTAAGGGAGTTGCCCCCGATCGCGAAACATTTCCCCTCCCACCCCCCCACCAGCGGCCGGTGGTTCTAAAGCGAATCGCTGCAAGCTGCTAAGTGAATTGCTTGGTCGTTAAGCGAAACTGGCTTCTCCCATCGATTTTGCTCGTCGGAAACCGGCTGGGAAGGCGATCACGGGATACGGGATCCCGCAACCATCGTAAAATTCCTGCAC